>JAECUM010009303.1:0-12500 GCA_016617855.1 Megalonaias nervosa | reverse complement strand
ATTAAATCAAGTGTCTCGAAACTGTTGTACAAAGTAAAATACTGTGCTAATACGGTTCATAGTATTTTATGAAAATAATAGGCCAACTGAGGCTGAGATTAGTCTTGCCGAATATCATGATTTAGTAACTCAAAATATAATGTAAAACAGAGGTTTCATAACATTGTTCGGGAAATATAGTAAGAGCATAGAATATGGAAAGAACGAGGTAACACACAGATGCAAATTTAAGGAAGAAACAAAATAGTTTATCAAGCAATTACTGGCCCTTTATTAAAATGCACACACGCACGCAATAAACAAAATGTACATAATGCACAGGAATAACTAATGTGATTTAAAATGCTAAACATGACGAAAAACTGTACGAATCTTTTAATCTATGTCTTTATTCAATGCCCTCCGTCACACTCTTCATGCAGCCAGCCATCCATACATTTATTGACTGGAATACATATCCATCGCTATAATCCAATAAACTGATCAGTTTCGTTCTTTTAAAAAAAAAAAAAAAAAAAATTCTAATGCCATTGTCCCCAAGATGCAAAACAATGGCTCAAGAAACAATACAATCACATTGTTGCAAATACATTTTCAGAATGAAGTAAACTCGTTACAAAAAGGCGCCGCAGGGATCTATTCTCTTGATCTGACAAAACATTCTCTCCTTCTCAATCGGACTGGCAGACACCAAGGCACATACGTTTTCTTAAATGTACTAGACACCCTCTCCCTCATAAATCACATTTACTAAGAGCCTTCATCAAATTTGTTCTCATAAGTTCCCTGCACTTTGCACAGCAAAGCCTCTCACTCACAAATTGTTGTCTAACAAATTTGCCAGGAAGACAAGTAGAGGCAGCTCGTCTACGAAAACTGGTCTGTCTATCGTTTGTATTTCCCCTAAATTGCCATTGCTGACAGTACCAGCATTATGATAAAAAACATGTGATAAACTGAATTTCAAATGGGTAATAATTTAATATTCAACTTAAGAAACTCGCTGACTAAAATGCAACCTTTGCTCGCCAAGGATAGCAAGAGCTCGACATTATTTATCTCCTTTCATAAATTCATTATTAAATAATTACGTATCTGATAGCTTCTATACATCTATGAAGTCACAACTACTGTTATATGAAAATGTGCAAGCTGACAATCGAATCGATTGACAATTTATGAAGGTTTTAAATAGGATAAGTTTCACAAATTTCGCCTATATACTCGTAAACATACGATGTATGCTAATTCTAAGTTTATTTTAATCTATACTTTACAGGATCATGAAAGCTTTTGACCTGCAACAATTTCAAGTAATATAAATATATTGACTCTCAGACTACATATCAAAACGGAATTTACAAGTTGCCTATCAGACAGCAATTTAAATGACTTGCAAATTGATGTATATATGGCGTATACATAATTTGAAATACAAATATCGGATTAAAATCGAGATATATAGATCTACTTAGATACGAGGTAACGTTTCTGTTTATTTCTATGATTCACAAATCAAATTACACCTTTCATTTTTCTGAAATTGAAAATCGTCATTTGGAATATATCGTCACGAACGATAACTCTCACTAACACGAAACGCTATGCATTGGCTGATACTCATTCTACAAGATAGCCGATAGTGAGACACGTTTTCATTTCTCTTATTAATGCTTGATTGTCCATTGTTTTGCATTTATATGTTCGCATCCCGTGCTGAGTATTTCGATCCTGTATCTGAACCTTGATAAATCACCGTGATGTGTCTCTGGACAAGACACGTTTCTCCAAATTGCATCATCATAATAAAACAAGGTCTACTGCTAAACATTACTTACTCAATTGCACAATCTTTGCTTTTGTGCCCTTAAGCAAGGCAATTAAAAGCTGCATTTATAAGTACCTTACTTTGTCAGTTGACGTAACGACTCAACAAAGAAATTATCGAGGAAATTTCAGACGTATTTTTCAAATTATATACGCTTTAACCTTTTCCCGGATCTTCTTGTTGCATAGAGGGCAGATACGTGCTTTGTCAGAGCAATTCAAACACAGGCAGAGATGTGTGCACGGTAACAACAAAATATCTTTTCTTGCTAATCTACACACAACACATAGCATATTTCGTCGAAGTCTTTCATTCTCTTCGATGAGACTTTGCACAGAATCTGTAAAAGACAAAGTAAACTTATGATGCAATCAGGAAAGAAATGTTAGCTAAAGCTTACTTTTGTGGGTAAAATTGAATTAATTAAAAATCATTTCTTCCTCCTTAGTGAGAAAAGTAATATGACATCCGATTGTTATTTGTAAGACAAATACGCGAAAAGTGTCTTAGACTGATGATAAAATTCAAAGCTTTAAGCCCGTGCAATTCTGACACATTTAATGTTATAACAACTTTATCTGAAATTCTGAGTTTGTGAATTCAGTTTCTAAAGACTGTAAGATGAATAATGTTTATACACACTATTTATAGGATACATTTGTTCATAATGAAGAAAAATATCGAAATCAAAGTAAATACTAAAATTAAGACTATGCTTTAAGCTACTTTATCATTTAAATCTGCAACTTTGAATGAATGCAAACATATTGAATTTAGCATTTCCAAACAAAAATGGAAAAGTACATGAATTCTTTATGATTTGTATGAAACAAAAAGATGTTACTGAGTACAAATGTAGGTCTTGTTCCTTAAGAGGCTCTAATATCAATGCATAATAATTATGACACCATTTGCCACCCGAAATTAAGTGGCAATTAAACTTTGTGTACAGCGTCTGTTACCGAAATGCTCTTAGTTTGCCAGCTCACGAGTATCACATCTGAATACAGAAATAAACAAAAATAGGAACCAAAATCCAAAGAAATCAATCTCACAGTCATTAAAATGTGTTCTTCAATGATATTGCACTCTGAAGTCTGCTAGACCTTTCTATCTTCCTTCTATGCCATAAATGTTCGCTGCATCTATCAGCGCAAGATATTTGTAAACGAAAGTACAAATGTTTTCATTTTCGTGTGAAAACAGTCATTAATTTGACAAAATACACGTGCTGAATCATCATATGCATAGTCTAATTTGGTAAAAATTCCCTGTCCAAAAATTATAATACAATTTCGGAACTTATGAAATACTTTGTGATATTGAATGAATCATCAGTTCCTTCCTTCTCCTAAGTGAGAACAAGTTGACATCCGATTGTCACCTTTTATAAAAATATGATTTCACCACTCCTGACAATACAAATTTCTACATCGCTTGTGAAATATTTCCATATACCTACTACAAAGGATAGATATTGTCTATTTGTTTTGCGAGACTTCAGTGTTGACACAGAATATTCGACCCTGCATAAGAAGTGTATTTTCACTATCACCTAAATTTTTTATTGGAAAATAACTGTTGAACAATTTGATAGAGTATGGGATATTGTTTGGAATGGCATACTGATAGCACTTTTTGTACAAGTACACTGATATAAGTGCCGGACTATAAAATTCGTCTCAGGTATGAGGTTTATTAAGTTACATGGTTTGTTAGTGACTCAGTGTGGAAATATACAAAGCCCATAGAAAAAAAAAAAACAGGCGGCGCGCTTACCCCGAGCCGACAGACTAGATACCATTCCCATCCAAGGTCACAAATTTACCCCACTGATTCCTTAACTATCACTATGCATATTTTTCTATCATTTTCATCTGGGAGCATGATCAAGAAACGATCAGTAAGTTGATAACATAACATGACGTAGTAACGTATTTCTGAATGTCATGTCACACTGGTGCTTGTCCTTCTAACCGGGTATGGTTCCATATCAGATCATCGCATGAATCACATTGTTTGATAAAAATTCTTGAAGCTCGTTAGAGTTAGAGTAAACAAACAGTACTAGCACGTTTATGCAAGATTTCTCTATATGGTACAGATATGACAAAACTGTTATTCAGAAATGATCCTAAAATATATATTCAGAATTATCAAAACGAACAGCTTGACTTGTAAACAACTTGTTCATCTAATACCGTTTAAGTGAATTTTGTTATATTTTACTGATACCATCATAATATGGCATAAACATGGTGCATTAAATTAATTTGATCTTTAGGATGGCTACCTTGACACAATTTAAAATCTGGTTTAAATTCCTGGTTCGCCGTTGAAACGTCCTTATCTTATTCACTTTATGAACATTACATCATTATTTATAATTTTCAAATTTTATAGAATAGGGACATTATTTGATATCTTTCACATTGTCCGTGCAATCAAACAACGATTATCTTGACAGTCACATTTCTGAGTAATCTAACTGATAGCGAGATATCAATCCCATGCATATATTTTCTTCTACCGCCTAGTAATATGCAGTACATGAATGCATACATTTTCTCCTACAGCCATGGAATATTGGTGAAAAGAGCATTCATCAGACTTATTTATCAACTTGCTAATTTGTTTATGTAACATTGCTGCATATGAAAACTGCAAGCAGACTCTCAACATGTTTTGATGACCTATCATGGAAGGATGCTATCAGTCAACTATAAATAAAAAATGAGAATTACTTTTTGAATAGAAGGAAACAAACATTGTTTAAATATGTCTCTATTTCTATTTCAGATTGGCTTCATTTGTATAGATTTGAAAGGGCTAGAAGCAATAACCCCTTCTATCAAATTTCGTAAAATTATGTTGCGAGGTTCAAGAAGGAGTCGTCTAAAGGTTTTTCTAATCCAGAAATAGCTGGTACATTTAAAGAAGTGTTGAAATATTAGGTAGGGATGAAATTTAGTAAATTTGACCATATTCTAAAATTTGTGTCTGAAGTCGCTTTATGGTTCCTTAATGGCTGTTCGGCATCAGTTGCATGAACGTCAAATGCCTGTATGCAAGGATGCTCTCTCTCTCTCTCTCTCTCTCTCTCTCTCTCTCTCTCTCTCTCTCTCTCTCTCTCTCTCTCTCTCTCTCAAAACCAATTCGTTGAACAATTTCTTTTCAACTATGAACTGCGGATCTTGATTACCTAAATATGCATTGCTATACGTAAGATATGGTCCAAGCCTGTACAGTAGTTGTTCTTATTTATTTTTTCTGTGTAGATAAAGTAAGGTTTCTTTTACGTATTTTAACAACGGCGACGATGTTTGAGAGACGTGTGCTTTAGTTGTATCAATTTGACAGAGCTTGATGTTGGCATACTCTCGTCACATTTCTGCTGTGTTTTTTGTTTCCTTGAAAAGAAGTGTTCTAATGGTGCTTCTAATTCTAGAAACACAACAGATATTTTCCTTTTCATCTTTTAAGTCCTCAATACTTCCATGGTAGGATACTATTTATCGGACTAAGTCATATTCTGCCCATTACTAAATTAAGTGGAAGTTACATAAAGGTATGTTTTAAAGTCGTTATATGTGGTTAAATTTGCCTGTATTATATTCATCATCGTTCGAGAAGAAGACATTTATTATACAAGAAAAAATATCAGAAACCATGTTCAAATTTTATGCTGAATTGGTACTCAGCTTTAAGACTGCTTTCTACTAAATTAGAAAACTTCAGAAATGTTGAGGAAACTCATTTCAGACAACATGTTCACTGCAATAAAGATATCATATATCAAGTTCGCTTTAATATATCAAGGTTTATTCTCGAAAGACCTATACACTTTCATGACAACATTATTTCACATACTGGTCAAGATCAACGGATTGCACTAATTCAGTTATTTATTATATATTACCCTCCCTCCTGTTCAGATGGTATCATGATCTAGTAGTGGAATTTTAGTTAATTTTACATGAAATTTTCAAACCATCTCTTTTTATGAAATTCTGTCTATACTGCACAAATCCTGTAGACTCATTGTTTTCCAAGAAATATCAATACTGCATGTGGGCTAAAATAACAGCTAGGGTCTACATGTTGAGCCCTCGACCAATTCCTGTACTGCGACTGTCCATGACCCGAAGGTCCAAAGGCTGAACAAGCATGCCAGAATACGAAACTTCTGGGCACCACAATCACAATTCCTACGTCGGAAGGAAATGACATCAAAAAGTTTTGGGAATGTAATCATATATATGCACACCATGAATTTAAATCTTAACGAAGATCTTCTTTGACTGTCACTCTGACCCCAAGGACGAGTGATAAAATAAACATAATGTACAATGCTTGTCTTAGCTTTCCAATCTTTCATCCCCAGTATGAACAAATTTCATTAGTAATTTTAGAAAATATTGATCAATAATACAATTAGCACAAAATCATTGTACCAAGTGCTCCGATGGTCATATCAAAGTTCAGAGGGGCAAGCAATCCTGTCAAAAAGAGAATTGCATTAGCTAAGTCTCATAATGACAAATGCAATACCTATCGTGTTGTTTGGGAAATATAAGCAAATGCAACAACTTTAACTAGAACCTTAATGCTAATTTCCGATGACTGTTTTGTTGCTCCCATGATTTCATGGGCAAGAACTTGTTTAACAATTTCTTTGCTTCACAAATATTCATACCAAGAGTAATGAGACCCTATCAAAGAGTTTATTAAATATATGCAAAAGGCAATTTTAAATCTAAACCTTATGTAAGTGCACACAACTCTGCCTGAAAGTAACTGCCATGTCTTGCTGCTCACAATCATTGGCTCGAGATATGAACACACACACCTGCAAATGTCGTGTGTCTTGGTATTTGTTATGAAGTTGGAGCGGTCATAACGATATTTAATTATCAAAATTGCATTTGCCAGACAAGGATAAACATGTGAATAAAACATGTCCGTTATCATTGAAATTTGAAACTATGTAGCGTCCCTTCTTTACCAGAAACGATAGTTTGGTTACTGAGATAAAGATGCATTAAATTAATAATTTCACATCAAATGAAATTATAAATCACAGAATGTTTGTTTAAGGTGATGTGCTTTTGTCCACTTAAATATCGTGTTTCAGAAGAAAAGCATTTGGAAAAATTTGCTATATTGTATTACAATTGAAATATACAGATTCTTATTTTAAAATTCTCTAAGCATCAACACTGATTATCATTCATTAATGCACGACACATGTGATAATATTAAAAGACAAACCTTCACGTTGACAACAATGGCAATGCTGGCGACTGTCCGATTTTATTTCACGAAATGTATCACACTTTCTTTAAAATAATCAATAAGTTAAATTGTGGTCGAGATTTTAACAATCCTCTGCAAATCTATGTATCGAATTGGACATGGAATTTGTTATAAATATGTACCGATTAGAGCAAATTTAATTGTAAAGCAATACAACTCAATCAAGGAAATATCGATAATTATCTGCAGAAAGACTGACCCTTCATTACAGCACTGGACACTATCTGAGACGCGCTACATCGACTCATAGTACATTAAATCAAGATGAATATTTTTTTTTAAATGGCATCTCTTCAACTTTATTGACAACGATACATTTATCATTGATTGTCTGATGCACAAACTCTTCTTAGATACATAATTATTTAATCAACGAACATAATTTACTGTTATATGTTTGTGTTATATTTAGTTAATAATTGTAAACTAATTTCTAGTCTGAGGTCTGTTACTTTTTATAATTTATGTTTATAAATTGATGTATCTTGTATAAAAAAGAAATCATTTAACAAAACTACCTACATGGCCTACAGGCAATGGCAAAATGTTTTGCGTAATACAAAAACCTAATTCGCAATAGCCAATATATTAGGTAATTTACCTTGAGTATATTTAGTAGCAAATTAGCGGAGTAATTAACGTACTTTAATGTGTGCTGCTTTGAAGTATAGATGTTTCTAAAATTACTATATTTGAATCTCCTAACATTGTACTTATTATTACCAAGTACAAAGGGATCAACTGAAGAAAAAAAAACCTTCCGCTGAAAGAGAAACGAATTGATTACGTAACAAACTAGCATAACTATTTTAATTATAATTCGCATATATCTTGTTCATAATCGTGACTAAATAGCGACTGCGCAAGCAAGAAAATGGTCAGTTAAAACTGTGCTAGAATCATTAGGAAGAAAACAACCTCCAAATAAGGATGAGAGTATCATATAGATACATTACGTTTGTTACTTTTTCAAATGTTAGCTCATCTCGCATTTCCCGTACCGTTCTTTTATGTTGTTTACCGTGAAGAGCATTCTGTAACAGTCTCTAATGTTGCTATACAATCAGGGTATATATATATTTATACTACCTTGACACCTGACACGCAAACACACACACACACACGTACACACACACACACACATATAATATATATATATATATATATATATATATATATATATATATATATATATATATATATATATATATATATATATATATACTCCCATATATATATATATATATATATATATATATGTGAGTGTGTGTGTGTGTGTGTGTGAGTGCGCGTGTGTGTGTGTGTCAGGTGTCAAGGCACTATAAATGTTTTAGAACATTACACATATTAATTGGATAATCCGTCCAATGAATTAGAATTGGATACTGTTAACTGTGGTAGGCAATGGATGGATATAGTTAATATATGAACCATCTGGTTATATTTTTTATATTTGTGTGGAACAGGATGTCATTCAGATCATGACATTTCTGTTATAATCGAAAGGACCCTGACTTGACCCTGGCTTGTTTTAGTTTTTCTGGCATTTTACATGAAACGTGATTTCAGATTGTGTGTGCATTATCTACTGATATTCTGGGACTTTTTGTACAGCTACACATCTAGTCATTTCTTCCACGAAGTGCATTTTGGTAGCATTTCTTATCTTTGCTTTCTATGTCTTTTTGTTCAACATGGTCTCTAGAAGCTGAACGCAAGCAGCGATGGCTCAGTGGTTAACATGTTGGACAAGCATCATAATGAGTGCGTGTTCGAATCATACATTCAAATCCACCAAGTTTAGTTACCACGGTGTGTCTCAGGTCAGTGCAGTTTTCTCCAACGGTTTCGGAATTGAATAACGGCAATCTGGTGCTGTGCCGTAAGACATCAAACCAAGCTAAAGCCAAACTCAACAATCATACAGGAGCTAGTACTTTGCATTATCGCGTTGATGTGTGCAGTGAAGATGTATTTTTGCGGTATCTGCGCTAACTCGACATGGAACTGATTTGTTAATACAGCTAGGTGTCTTTGGGTTTTGCTATGCTTCGAGGAGTCCGCATGTTGTAATAGCCCCAGAGGGACATCGAGAGTCTTGGTCTCTAATGATGAATGCATCTGTTCAGTACCAAATTATGCATACATGCCTGACAAAATCTGGATCTGTCACAGTAGTTGCTTTCGGGAATCGTTATATCTGGTCGATTCTAAATATATCAAAGCAAAGCTTATGTCATCGAGATTTTGAGTGTATGTTACTGGATTCAGTCTTATCATTACGTGTAGATCAGGACCCATTAAACGGTACACAGTTCCTCTGATGCTTGTTATGTCAAATTCCATATCTTTTTGCCTAGATCCACAAGCAATTCATATATAGTTTCTTCTTTTTGGCATGATTATGACTTGACGAACGATTCTCTACTCTTTATGGGTTTTTTATTTAAGTGTAGATGATTAAAATGCTTGGCTCTGAGTTTTACTCTTCCATTTTCGTTTTTGCTAGTTTATTTCCAGTTCTGTGTATTACATTCACTATTCTTGTAGGTATACAGAATTTACCAAACACCTTGTAAGCAGAACAATTAAAGTGATTCAGCCGATCTAAACCAGACTTTGAGCGTGATTTTCTACCCCATAAGAAAGCGCAGTGTTTTAGTTTTCATATATCTATATCAGGAACATATCAGTTTGGATATATTTATGCATATTTATCATGTATATACATAACAACATAATTTTACAAACCACCCACGCCCCTTAGTTGCGTCCTATGTGTTACTGGTTACTGTTGAGAAGTAGAAATACCCAAAGGTATTGTAGGCAAAATACTTTAAATCTGGTTGAGCATAACCAAACTATTTATTGACATTGTGGTCTGATCCACACTAATAACAAAAGAATTTACCAAATATAACAAATAAATAAATCAAGTTATATGTATAACCAATGAATCCAAACCTGTTAGATAAATAGTATTAGACGGGGGGTCCACAATGTTTATTTCGACAGACTTCCCACTGTAAGCATACAGTTTTTAAGTTGGGATACTATTACATTTCACTTAAGGTATTAACATTTGATTGATATAGAAACACGGAACTAAAATTTGATTGCCCATGGATAATAATAAGAGAAAGTTGAATTATAAACATTGTGCATTTTATAAGGAAAATTGTAGTAACAGCATTCATTTAACTTAAATTGAATATGACAGCAAAAATATAGCTGTAGTATCGATTGACAACTGATCTGCATCACTCTGGTGCTTGTATATATGCACATATGAATAACTAATGGAGTTTATAGGTACGTAGTTTTGCAGCAAATGCTGAAAATGATCGTTAAGCAGAAGCAGCGAAATTCGCTTTGGATGCTGGTTACTTAAGGAATATAGTAGGAAGAACAATCAATGAATTGCTTGCCAAAGTAAATGGAAGAGCAGCAAATAAATATCATTGCTTCACCAGTTTTACTGAATGGAGAAGTATGTAAAATGATAATGTAAGTGATCTGTCCAAATCGATGTGAAATCCATAGTAATTCTTAGAGACAACTTTCTTTACCCATACAACCTAATCCTAACTATAACTCTACCGCTGTTTGTTTGATGAAAATTATCAAACCAATAGCAATTTAATGATTGTTGATAATATTATTTCTTATTGGCAGAAAAGTGACAAAGATATAAATACAAAGATATTGTGCAATTTAAAAAATTACCATCGCCCCTACGGTACTTCGTTTTAAATATTGTTTATCGGACTAATTATATTACAAATTACATTCAGTATCTTAGTTTTAAAATCGGATATTATAAACATTTACAATCTAAAAACTTTATATAAATATTGTACAAAAAGGCAAATATTCAATATTTTTTCTGACATGGAATCCCCATGGATTCCTGAAATTCAACGACAATGGATTCACAGTTTGGATACTGCCAAATATACCTGAAAGGTTGTAATTATCGATTATTTATAAACTTGATTGATAACTTCATAATATGTAATCAGTATATAAGGAAAAATTATACTTTTTATCTCTATTTATTTATATACGTTTCATCAATTAATAAGAACATACGTTGCATCTGCTGACTGTTAAAGTTTTACTTTCGCTATGAAGGAAACACATCATCTCGCAAAACGTGGTATTTTGTGCATGCTAAGCAGATAGCATTCCTAGACGAAAGCAGAAGAAAATCCTGGGAGATAAGCTATGTATATGTGTAGGCTACTCTATTCAATGTAATTGTGTGTGAAGAGTACATTATTCATTTATTACATCTTTTTATGTAAGGATGAGAAAGACAGCCCAACAAAACAAGTAATTATATATGTACAGAATAAACAGCCCCAAAACACATGTGCCAGAAACCAAATCTAATAAAGAGGATGCACTAGTGCCCTCTTTTAACATGTAATCATAGATGTCAAAATAAACTATTTTGGTGTAGAAACAACAAATCCTTTGGATGCATGCATACATGCATACATACACGCATTTGTGTGTTCTCGTGTGTGTTATTGAGTGTCTATATTTGTGTTTGTACGTGCATTCTCGTATAATTAGGACTACTAAATTACCTTGATCAAGACGATGATTCAACTCGTTCCTCAAACTAGGTGCATCTGTAAACGTTTTATTCAGTCGAATCTCAAGATCATCTACCTGTAAATTATCTAGTATTAAGTATAAATATCCTTTCATGTATATTTTGCCACAGATGAATGAAAATAAGCACTTAACGTTATATATTATGGAATTGATTGAAACGCCAGTAATAATGATATGTATGCATGTATGTATGTATGTACAAATTTTCTACTGAGATACATTTTAAAGGAAAGGAAGTCTGCATGATAAAGTGTGTGCTCAAAACTAAAATATTCTTTTTAAATTTATTTTTACAGAAAGAATGTAGGGGAATATGAAGTAACAGTTTATTATACCTCCTCTGACTCTGGCTGCATTATCCCCATATGGTCAATGAATTCCTGCCCTTTTACTTGTTTAACAAAGGGACACTGTGGGAACCAACGCGCATGCTCAGTCCACGGTTCATACTCAGGATCCCACTCTTTAAGTCCTCCACCACATGCAAAACAGCGGACTACGTCTTGCAAACCTTAATTAGAAAAAGATAAAAAAAAAATACACAATTGAGTCACATTCTGACATAGTCTGACAGTACTGTAATTGAAAGGTGCCAATTTGATCTTGTGTGATTTAATCAAATAATAAATTAACCAAACAGTTTCACATTGGATTAAATTACTTTAAATATGCTGAACCACATTTCCATAGTAGTCAGATATATGTTAATTAACCAAGATGCAAAATGGCC
>JAECUM010009301.1:0-65942 GCA_016617855.1 Megalonaias nervosa | reverse complement strand
AGAGTAATACACACTATATAGCAGAATGTTAATTTTTCGCTAAATAACTCAGAAATGAGCATTAAAAATGCATATTTTAACTCACAGAGAAGAAAATAAAGATAATATGTGCATTTATCGATGTTTTACGGAAAACGCTCCGGAAATATTTCTATACTTCCGGTGATAATAGGATTTCCGGAAGTGACGTACTGTAGGGAAGTCCCACAAGTTTAGCATATGTGGTGATGATACCTGATTCTAGTGATGATTCAAGCGAATTTACGGCGAATTTGTCATGCTCGTTTTCGTCGAATGAGGAAGGTGAACTCCTAGAAGATGGCGAACGTAATGAATCTTAAAAAGATTCTGCTCGCTGAGGTTAGACAGTACCAATTTAAGCCCGAACGAGACGAGAACGTGGACGAGGACCCTAAAGAGAACATAGGGCATAATGAGGCTGAGCAGCGCTTGGGATATTCATTCTGGTAATTACTATTATCATTATGGCAATTATTATTATTATTCTTTGGTTAATGTTATTTCAATTTCATAATGAAAAGAGAAGGACACGAATTTGGGCGAAACATGATGTCTTCAGAGCAGATTTTCATGTGGGCGTGGTTCATCAGTAACTAGTGGTGTTAAAAGTTAAGCACTTAAGACTCAGACTGTGAGAGGTGTAGAAATAAATACTTTATTAACTTTATGACAAGTTTGTTCTTTTAAACCGTGATGAAATGCAGACCCCGAATGTACTTTGGGTGTGATTGTTTACTACCCTCCACAGATAGTAAAATTGAAGAATTTTATTAAAAAGAAAAAGTAATCATAGACCTGGTGTATCAAGGTGTTTAGTAAGTTTTCTCTTTGTGTCTAGGTGTATAGAACTAGTGGCAGAGGATGTATACAGATTTATGGGAAAATAAATCTTGAGAATAATACATTGCTGATTAAATGTTCATTATTGTGGTAGAAAAGTCTAACAATGCGTCACATATACATAAATTTCATACATTAACATGCAAGAACTTCTCATACATTTTGCCCACCAGTGTGCTATCTAACACAATAATGAATGATGGAGTGTATTTACCATGTATATTGGTGTACCTGTGGAAATTGCAGCAGTTAAAGAAATATTTGAGAAGTGTAGATGCTGTAAATAGATTATGATTTTGAATAAGACTGAGGAGGTCAAGGTGGATTGTATCATTGATCATCCAAGATTTCATACAGTTTGCTTGGATGAATATGTCCTGGAAGCAGCATACTGTGCCTGCATTCAGCAATATGGAAATTGCAAGGAAATCCTGTCCGAGTACATGAACACTTGTAGGCAAAATATTCTTACAGTAGTTATAGGGTCAATTTTGGGGCAAGTGATTGCTTTATACACATGTGAACATTATGCTTAAATTTCCTTTTCATAAAATCCCTCCTTTATTGACAAAATGTATCAGTACTATCGCTTTACTTATGTGTGGAATGTTTACCAAACCTTTAATTTTGATAATAGATCCTGCTAAAATCATTCGTCCATTATCTTGGATATTCTCATGAAAAATTCTTTAATCCTCTATAATTCATTTCTTGAACAGATTCTATACTATGACATTAAAAACATATGGCTGTCTGTTCATGTTCACTTTTGATTCATTTAGCTTCCTAACACTGGTTGTAGTAAAATCTAATTTTATGCTACAGGCATTGACTCTGAAAACATTAAATAAGTAACAGAAAACCGGGATACATGAAATAATATAACTTTATTCAAGTTTAAAAATTTGCTGTATATTCTATTTTAAGTCATAATAGATAGATGGCTGCATGGAGGTGGCAATAACTATCAACTGACTCCGGCTTCCTGACCAGTTCCTCCAGCACTGCCATCAATTCTTCAACATAGTCTGAAAAAAAACTTTGTTACCCCAGTAATTCAAGAAACTGAAAAATGTCATCCAGTGCCTATATTCATACTGACAATTTATCAAAGAGAATTAATGGAATTGGAAACAAGACTTAATTAGTATTCATTTTAACATACATATTAATCATAGTTTACTGAATGAATAATAATAATAATAATAATAATAATAATAATAATAATAATAATAATTTGGTTGTGATATGATTTTGAGTATGTGCTACAAAAAAGACTCTGTGTTAGCATTGTTTTGATTAAGATCTTTCAAGTTTGAGTTGCTTTGCTTTAGTTAGTTTCTCCCTTCTGTGTGTGTATGTACAGAACCGGGGAGGAGGGGGATGACTGTATTCCAAGTGATATGTTCACTGTCCAACTTTAATATAACTTTAAACATAGAACTGTTATATTACTATATGTGCTTGTATACGAGCTTTGTCAAATGGTATCATTCAGTGTAGTAAAAATTGCAATATCTACATACCCTTGGCTACCTATCACACATCATAATAGTGTGTGGCTCTCATATTCTCTCTGATCCATTTCTGTATCTGAACATGCCTGTCTGTAATAATAGTGTCCACCTCCACACTGTGGTTCTACAGTTTTTTATGGCTCTAGAAAGTCCTTCTTTCTCCATGTGGTAACTACTCTTCATTTGATTGTTCTGAAGAAAAGAGAAAAAGAAAAAAAAAATGTGTTGAGCAAAATGAACAATACTTCTATTTCTTGAAATGTGACATCATCTGTACAAAACTTAAATGTGTTTACCAACATTTTAAAAATGGACTTATGCATAAGTAACACTAAAAAAAGTAAGCTCATTTTCTTGTATGAGTGTCATGTATGAATGCTGAAAAGTACACGAATGTTTGCAATGCCTTTGCTCCTTCTCTTTACTTCCTAGACCGTCATCCATTGACACCGTTGTGTATATTCTGGCAAACAAGGTAATTTACTCCCAGTGCCTCAACACGAAGGAATAATTAGCTTTTATAATTAAACACAATCAATACATCAAGTATTCACAACATTTTGGCTTTAGCAGAAAACTTGTTTTGTCATTATTATTATTATTGTTGAACAGGCATGAAATAAGCATGGGCATGCAAATGAATTTTTTCCGCGGGGGGAGGAATAATAATGGGGGAGTGGGCAAAACTAAAATACAAGGGTCACACACACACACACACACACACACACACGCACGCACGCACGCTCGTCATGGTAAAGCAGGATTCATTTTAGGAGGTAGGGGTGGGGCTATTATGGTTTGCAAACACCCTCCCACTAAAGTCGCCTTCTCCCACTGATCGTTCTTTTGCTAGCTGACAGCCAATAATATAGCAAGATAAAGATGTATAAGTATTTTACCCTCCCTAGCTCTCGCTTCTGTACAAGCTTCTCTCGATCTACATGTTGTTAGCCCTGCCGTAACCCTTGGATTTTGTTGATCTGGTGTTCACGGACTCAGTTATCTGGCGAGTAAAACACGCTTGGAACTGCGTTTGGCAGGAGTCGTCTGATGGTCGTAATACCAAGTGACTCTTTAATGTTATAGACGGTATCGAAATCGTCGTCTCTCAAATGGTCACTGCAGACTATCTCGCTTGTCACTGGTGGGATAACGCATGGTACCAGCTACTGAATGCAACTAACCGCGAAAGTACAAATGCCCAGTTCCCTACAGCACGTCACTTCCGCTTTGTCTTACGGAAATTGCCGAGTGCGAAATTGGCTAGAAGCGTTTTTCCTTGCGTGATAAAAAATCGATGTTTTGTGGTCATTATTGTCATTATTGATGAAGCATATGACATAATACCTCTAAAAATCACATCTAGAAGATTAAATTTATCACATAAACGAAAGTTGTGTGAGCACACTAGTAGACCTTTAAGAGGTGTTGTTCGACTGTACTTTTCAGTTTGAGGTATTCATGATAGGGACCGATATTGTTTACCATGGAATGATTAGGAGGGAGTCTGTCCTTTATTTTGAGATGCCTTTCATTTTGGTTGTGTAACAGGTGGTAGAAGGTCACATGTAGGGTGTTTATGTAATGGAATTTGAAACTGTGCTTTTACTGACTCCGTGATGGAACCGGAAGTATTAATATTCAACCTTTCGCGTAGTGGAGAAGCCATGCAGATGGGAAGCAAGGAGAAACCACTTGGATGGGAAACAAGGAAAATCCGTGCAGTTGTGAAGTTTTAGCTGTGTATTTGTGGTCATTCATTGACTAGAGGAAAAACTGTTTGTAGTCTGCGCGTTATGGATACTTCCACTCGACAACGACTGTCGTCTTGAAGTCCTTGAAAATTGGGGAAAACAAGGGACTTCTAGCCAAACTCACGCAAACGTATAAAGATCTTAAATCGACTCCAGTTGATACACACACACAATACAACGTAGGTTATCTGGACCAAATGGGGGACATAGATTTCGTGCAGATGATCGAATTTTTGCTTAAAAGTAGAACTGTAAATGCACGTATCTGGGTTCAAAGGGGCCGATAATCGTGCATATCATAGAATATGGATCAGTACCTATGTAAATATTAACGTCTTGACATTCTTAACAGAATGATATCATATGTGTTATGGACGGTCATTTTATGTGTGATCTTGTTAACACAAGTATCAGACAGCTTTGATCAAGGTAACGATTATTTAGGCTTGAACTACACAAGGTCTTTGATCGGACAGTTATGCATTTAATCACTCCAGTAGCTTGGAATTTCTGTATGTCAAATTATATGTTGTCATAGCGGTACACATTTAGCATCAGTTGGGTATAATAATAAACTTTCTCTCTTTCTACCCCTATTTGTCTCCTGATCAGATTTATATTTACTTTGGAAAGATAATTTAGTTGTTCGTAATGTCATTGTGAATATAATTGTAGATTATATTCGAGTGTGTTTGCTTCTGATTTAAGTTACTCTGTTCTATCGTGGTGTCGTGATTGACAAATTAGTTCCATTTATAGATACATGTACATTGAAATAAGCAAAATATTGATGGTTGGGCGTACGAATAATCTTTCTTTCTCTCTCTCTTTTCTGTGTGTGTGTATATATATATATATATATATATATATATATATATATATATATATATATATATATATATATATATATATATATAAATGCAATAAACTGACAACGAACAGTGCAAAACTAGTATCTAGCTAGCCTGAACGCTTTCGACTTTTAATGAGTCTTTTTCAAAGGCAAATACCAAACATAGACAAGACAAACAAATAAAACCCTTGTGTTTGCAAAACTTTACATGGCCGTTTCTACAGGAATTAAACCTTGAAATTTATCATGTTTCAACTAGTTTATTTCAACTTGTTGCGGATGCTTAAAAATATTTGTATTGACCAAGAAATCGACGAGCCATAACGACATCTATTGTAGGCGCAAATTATATCCTGGATATTTCATTGTCATAGCAGTAATTATAGGCTATTAAGCAAATTTAGAGAACCACCTAAAAGAAAACGTGTCGGCTGCAAAAAATAAATAATTTCATTTGTGTATGGCTGTA
The DNA here is from genome assembly GCA_016617855.1 of Megalonaias nervosa. Taxonomy (NCBI): domain Eukaryota; kingdom Metazoa; phylum Mollusca; class Bivalvia; order Unionida; family Unionidae; genus Megalonaias; species Megalonaias nervosa. The sequence goes on along the minus strand of JAECUM010009301.1, from coordinate 60,488 downwards.
CAAGAAGGAAAAAATTGGAACGTATACACTAACACGACATAAAATACAGAACTGAAAGGGTGTTAGATCACACCAAAGGTAGATCGTGACATACGAGGTTGATAATATAAAGAATATAAATCATATGGCTATTAACAGTCCTTTCAAGTGCGCTGGATCCAGCAAGGGATCACGTGTGTCAGGGATTGATTAAGATAAATGCAGTGCCGGATTAAAACCTGTGGAGGCCCCTAAGCAGTCGAAATTTCGGGGTCCCCCTCGCAAATTATCTCTTAATACGTCAAGATCAAATCCGTTGTTGCGGGGCCCCTAAAAGGCGTGGGGCCCAAAGGCCGGTGCCAACTTTGCCTATTTGGTAATCCGGCACTGGATAAATGCAATAAACTGACAACGAACAGTGCAAAACTAGTATCTAACCAGCCTGAACGCTTTCGACTCTGAGTCTTTTTCAAATGCAAATACAAAACACAGACAAGACAAACAAATAAAACACAAAAACCCTTGTGTTTGCAAAACTTTTCATGGCTGTTTCTACAGGAATTAAACCTTTAAATTTATCATGTTTCAACTAGTCTATTTCAACTTGTTGCGAATGCTTAAAAATATTTGTATTGATCAAGAAATCGACGAGCCATAACGACATCTATTGTTTTATGTAAATTTATGAAGGCGCAAATTATATCCTTTTATTTGTTTTTTGTTTTTTGTTTTTTTTTGTCTTGTCTATGTTTTGTATTTGCCTTTGAAAAAGAATCATTTAGAGTCGAAAGTGCTCAGGCTAGCTAGATACTAGTTTTGCACTGTTCGTCGTCAGTTTATTGCATTTATCTTAATCAATCCCTGAACACGTTATCCCTTGCTGGATCCAGTGCACTTGAAAGGACTTGTATTCTTTATATGTGTGTGTGTGTGTGTGTTAAAGCAGGGAGCATTACGTTGAATAGAGGATATAGGGAAAAACATCTGATGGGAGAGGAAAGGCAATACATGGGCATTTTGTGAGGCAGACAAAAATAAAACTAGTCACTGCAGATATCTGGAGATGGATATTGTTTCTTGAGATGAAGGAAGAGAGGGAATACATGGCAGTAAAATGCCAACCAGTCTTTGTTGATGCAGAATCTGGACGTTTCTCAGGTATGCCGAATGTGAGTAGTGTAGTGGGGCGGTATAGCGACAATGGGACAATACATTACGGACCCCCCCCCCCGGGGTATTATAGCCCCAGGATTTATAGGCCCAAAACCACAGCCTGAGCTATTATAGCGACAATGGGTATTTTGTATAGCGACTAGCACACCCTGGGCCTGTATAGCGACAAGAGGAATGGAACAGGTAGGGTGACGTCACGGTACTGGACATTGGCAACAATATAGCAATGTAGTACTGTGACGTCATGCCACCTGTGTCATTTGTATATACAAACACGAATCAGTCGCATTTGTGTTTTAGTAGAGTATGTTTAATATATAGATGGGTTGCGCATGACGTCATCACAATCGGTATACATCGGTAATCCGCCATCTTTAAGGGCACGCTTGCTTTGTTACGTGTTGCTATGAGTGCATCATTGTATATATGAAGAGTAGTAATCAACGTTAATTATGGCCGGTAAATGTGAAAAATCAAAAGAAGGGATAAAAGGAATTGATTATGTAGATACCTTAGACTCGCAAACAAGGAGAAGATACGTGGAAAAAATCAGTTTATGTGGAAAGGACCCGTACAAAATTACATTGTCCGAATGGGGAAATGATGTTGCAGATCTGCCGAATATTTCATACCCTGATATTGTAAATTATCTAATCATAGAGAAAAGTGCATACACCTTAGAAGACTTAAAAGCCTATAAATCCTTGGAGTCCTACAATTATTTTGTTAGTGGATGGGTGACAGACATGTGACAGCGAGTTGACAAGGGGCATTTCCTCGTAACTGGACGTTTAAGTACAAAATTTTCGTGCTTGTATATATATTCCCACTACTTATCTTGAATTACATTTGGGTATTGTAAATGAATATGCATTTTGATACTGTTGTGTCAGTTATGAAGCAGCTGTTTTTCTTTATGAAACGATGGTTGTCATATCTTTTGTGCCCATTTACTCCCATCTTGTGTGCAATTTTAAGATGATACCCGCATGAAATTACAAAATACAATGATGAAACATTAGGTGAAATGCATTAAATTTATATTTATAATTATATGACAGCCCCATAATTAATATAATGTTTATTGAGATGGGCGTTTAGGCATAAGTGTGCATGTATTGTAAATTATTCATGTATGTATAAAACTGGTGCATATCATACCCTTATTGATATTGATCAATTTTGAAAATAATGTTAAAAATTTAAAAATTTACACATCTCTTTTGCAGGTGAAACATTCACAGAAAATGAATGCTACTCCACTTCAGCCATGGATAATGGCATTGTCAAATGGAACAGTTATGGCTGCTCATTGCAATTGTATGGCAGGTTTAGGAGAGGTATGCAATCATGTAGGTGCTCTGCTATTTGCAATAGAGGCCACTGTGAATATTAGAAACTCTACCACTGTGACAGAAAATAAAGCTTATTGGTTGCTTCCATCTGCTATGCATAAAATTGAACAAAAGCGGGTTCAAGAAATTGATTTTACTAGTGCAAAGACTAAAAAGAAGATGCTGGATGGCAAAATTCATATGTGTACATCTACCCAAGTTGAACTATATACATCAAAAACTCTCAAAAAGACAATAAAGTCTGCAATACCTCCTACCACATCTGATGAAATATGTACATTTTTTTAAAGAGATCGCACTATCAAGTAAAAAGCCAGGGATTTTGTCTTTAATACCAAACCATTCTGATGATTATGTCCCTTCATCTTTAGATGAAAAATACCCAGCTATACTTAATGACTTGGAGGACCAAGACTGCTTCGACATGGGAAAAGAAGAATTGTTATTACACTGTGAGCAAATTGCAGCAAATATCAGTGAATCTAAAGAAGAATCCATTCATGTTGAAATGGCTACAAAAGCACAAGCTAACTGCAAAGAGTGGTTTAGGTTCCGGGCAGGTCGTATAACTGCCTCAAAAATGAAAGGTGTATGTCAAACATCAGTTGAGCAGCCTTCCCATTCACTTATCAAGAGTATTTGCTATCCTCATGTAAATAAATTCACCACCAGTGCAACAAAATGGGGGTGTGACCATGAGAAAGTAGCTTTGCAGAGGTACATTACTGAAATGTCCCATTTACATGACAATTTTGAAGTAATAGATTGTGGACTTGTCATCAATCCCAACTTTCCATACATGGGTGCTTCACCAGATTCTTTTGTAAAATGTGATTGTTGTGGCGAAGGCTGCATAGAGATCAAATGCCCATTCTGCGTGAGAGGCGAGAAATTGTTGGATGCTACAGACTCAAAATTATGTTTACAAAAGATAGATGATGGTTTACAACTGAAAATCACACATACATATTATTATCAGGTTCAGTGTCAGCTATTTGTTTGTGAGAAAGACTTTTATGACTTCATTGTTTGGACTGAAAAAGACTATCACTGTGAAAGGATAGAGCCCAATGAAGAATTTTGGTCATCTGCATTAGAAAAGGCAAACCGCTTCTTTCATCAGGTCATTTTGCTAGAGCTAGTGGGAAAATATTACTCAAGGGCTGTTCGAAATGACCATATGAATAAAGTATTGTGTGAAAGGTCGTCCTCCAGCCATGCAAATATTGTTAACTATACTGTCAGTGAAGAAAGCAGTGGTGGTATTATTTGTACATGTCAAACAGTTTATGATTCTGAAAATGATTCAGTTATTGGGTGTGATAATGCAACATGTTCTTTCAAGTGGTTTCACTTTGAATGTGTTAACTTGAAAAGAATACCAAAAGGAAAATGGTATTTCTCCACGTGTCGTTCTCTGCCAGAATTTAAAAAGACTGTAAAATCCAAGACGTGCAAAAAAAGTAGTTGAAATTTTCAGAGTTAAGTTACATGATTTAGTGTGTTCATATATCTTGACATAAATGCTTTCATAATGATTAATTGTTTATATTTCTGCATTGTTCTGAGAATTTTGCAGTGACAGACGACATAAGCCTTACTTTAGCATTGAATCATAAGGTGTCATAAGGAATGGGAAAAAGGATGATACATATATGGACAATACAAAAGTACTGTAATAAATGATATAGGACAACATTTAAGTGATGTGTATTGATCAATTAATAAATTAAAGAAACACTCTTGAAATAGTTGTTCTTGAAGCATTAATCTGAATATGGTTGCCCACTTGTATTGAAATTCATTAAAATTTATACAAAATCATAGTATTTAGCTTCATGAAATTAATAAATAGTATTTGTACCAAATACACTCGTACAGCACATTCATTCCCCAAATACACTCATACAGTACATTTATTCCAAGTACACTCATACAGTACATTTATTCCCCAAGTACACTCATACAGTACATTTATTCCTCAAATACACTCGTACAGTTCATATAGTACATTTGTTCCCCAAATACACTAATATAGTACATTTATTCCCTAGCTTTCAATCATTCATAAACATTTAATGTCGCTAACAGTGAAAATAACTTAGTATGCTGGTATCATTATTTTACAGCAGATTAGCAGTTTTCAAATTCAGAGATTAATATGAACAGATGTAAACAACAGAAGATTAAAATTTAATTGAATGGGACAACAGATTCACATAAATTAATTAGTGCACAGCAGACAGTTAGTCTATAGGAAGTGTGTCCTGAAGCAGTGTGTACTTGTTCCTCAACTGGCCAATGACCCTTTCTACGTGGATTCTTTAGTGTGATATTTTTCTGGTTGTCTCAAGTTCCGGGGGGGGGGGACATTTGTCTCTTGCCTCTTGTAAATGCTGTAATTTTTGCCTCAGCACCTCTTAGTCCAACACATTCTTTTATATTAAATCCACGGTCAGCTAAAACTATATCCCCTGGGTTTAATTTATTCAAAAATCCACAATTTTCTGTAATGAATTTATCAGTAGCACGCCCTCCACATGCCTGTGACAGAAATGATATAACTCCCTGAGGTGTAATACCAATTAAGTCCTTTACTGTATTATGATGCTTGTATGAGGACCAGGTAGATGCTCTTGCATGAAGATTTGATGGGCGCTCAATGAAGATCTCAAAACAGTCTATAATCACAGCAACTTTTGAGCCAAATGAGTTCCTAAATTCTATGGGCATCGTTTTCCGGAGCTCTTCCCTGTCTGGCCAGAATATTAAGAATTGCAATCGTGAATACAGGACACTTATCAATGAAAGAAACGCTCTTGAAACAGTTGTTTTAGAAACATTGAATCTGTATGCTAAGTCCTGTAATGGTATGTTCAGTCTCAACTTCATTAACACAAGAACAAATTTTTGAAATTTTGACAAAGAACACTTTGAGGAGTCATTGATGTAACCTTTGTACACAGCCATTAATATTATAGATGTCGGTAAACCAGTATAATATTTCACCTTTTCGTCATTTCCAATGAAGGACTCTTCAGTAAATTCAGTTGCATAGTTCTGCTGTTTCAGTTCAAAGTTCTCTAATGTTAATCTGTTTAGTTCATCCATTGTTAATTTACTAATCTTGTTTACATCCAAGGTATTTTCATCATGAGAATTTCCAACATTATTTTCCAGTTTACCCATTAAATAGAACTTGCACTTAACCTGACAACTGTTACCAGAAACAAACGAAATATCATCAGATTCAACATTTTCCTCTTGCACTTGTGACGACAGTTTAAGCAAAGCCTGTGCAGCATCATAAACCTCTTTCTTTTTTCTTTGCGCTCTGCCATTCTGTTGTACCGATCAGTTGTACATGTGAGTGCAGCATTTGTGTATCCCAGATGAATTGAGGGTGCCCAGTCGGGGTTTGTTTCTTCGTAAAGCACAGCAGGCTTACCTGAAAAAGTATTAGGGAATAATCAAACCTGAGTACAATTGTTTTAGGCAACGTACAAAAAAATGACATTGAATATTACTTGTAAATGTAGTTGCGATACATTTTCCAGAATTAGAAACAAGATATGTTCAAACTGTACACACGTACCAACCCGGCCCGCTTCCTTCAGCTTCTGTCTCCATCTCTGAATAGTTGCCCATTTTTAATTCACTGAGAAATGAGATCAGACATAATGAATTGCTATAGATCATGAGTGATCAGACACAATGAAGATCTTTTACAATATCCAGGCAGTTAAATGCAACATATTGACACTGTATATACAATTACTTCAAAAAGCCCCTCAACTTTCTAGCCTAAAATATAAGTGACGACCATACGAAATATGTCAGTAATGCCCCTGATAATTAGTACGTTCATTATATATGTACATGTACCAAAACAACGGTACTTACACATGTATACATCACCTTGTGACATTTGCAACATTGTTTATACCGAGTGTAGGCCCTTTATCGTTCTAAAATATCAAAACTAGGAAACACTTACGTTTTTTTCTGTCTGGTCAATTCTGGTGCAAATTTTACAATCCAATGTCACAACACAACACAACTTTAAAAAGCTCATAGACTTCTTCTGTGTCGTTTTTGTTCACTCTCTCTGCTTTCTGAATTTCTTCACTGTTACAGTTTTTTCTCCTCTTCTTCCTCACTTTTTCTCACCTTCTTTTCTTCTCTTTCTTCTCTCTCTGGACATACCGGTGTTCTTCTTTTGCCGGGGGTACCTCTTCTTCTTCCTCCTGCTCCTGTTGTTTCTTAGGGCAGTCTGAAGACCAATGTCCTTTCTCTTTACAATGATAACAGGTATCCTGACTTTTGTCTCTTTTGACAATGGTCTTGCTTTTTTGACGGTCTGGACATTCAAACGGAGTTTTATAGGGACAAATAAAGACCAACACATACACACACAAACTCCAAACGTTATGTGTTAGCTTAAAATGTAAGAGAAGGAGATCAAATCTCACAAAATAGGCTATCTCTTACACTACCAAAAATACTATGTGGAAAACACTAGTATCTATTTATAGTCACCACTGGTAGGAAATTCCTTTTGGAAAAACCTAGCATTTATTTTTAGCTACAACTTATGGTAAATTCCTAAGGAAAAACCCACTATCTATTTATAATCTCATCTTATAGGAAAGTCCTATGAACTAACTTAGTATCTATCTATTTATAGTTACAACTTGTGGGAAATTCCTAGGAAAAACCCACTATCTATTTATAGCATCAACTTGTGTGACGTTCCTGTTTAGAAACCCTAGTATCTATTTACAGCTACAACCTGTGGTAATTCCCATGGAAAACCACAAATCTATATTTATAGCCTCAAAATTCTAGCTTCAGTGACGTCACTGAACTGGCTGACCTGAATACGCGCTACTGTAGGTAGGTAGGTAAGTGGACTGTATTTGATAGGGATAAAGGGAGTTTTATAGGGACAAACAAACACCAACACATACACAGACAAACTCCAAACGTTATGTGTTAGCTTAGAATGTAAGAGAAGGAGATCAAATTGCACAAACTAGACTATCCTTCACACCACAAAAATATTATCCATCACACCACTATTCTATCCAACATATCATACTCACTATCCAAAATGCCTTGTGCTCGCTTAGAATGTAAGAGAAGGAGATGAACGCTCACAAAATATCTATCCCTTACGCCACAAAAATACTATCCATTACACCCACTATACCATCCATTGTATCAAACTCACTATCCAAACGCCCTGTGTTAGCTTAAAATGTAAGAGAAGGAGATAAAATCTCACAAAATAGGCTATCTCTTATACTACCAAAAATACTATGTGGAAAAAACGCTAGTATCTATTTATAGTCACCACTGGTAGGAAATTCCTTTTGGAAAAACCTAGTATTTATTTTTAGCTACAACTTATGGTAAATTCCTAAGGAAAAACCCACTATCTATTTATAATCTCACTTTGTAGGAAAGTCCCATGAACTAACTTAGTATCTATTTATAGCTACAACTTGTGGGAAATTCTTAGGGAAAACCTACTATCTATTTATATTCTCATCTTGTAGGAAAGTCCTATGAACTAACTTAGTATCTATTTATAGCCACAACTTGTTGGAAATTCCTAGGAAAAACCCACTATCTATTTATATTCTCATCTTGTGGGAAAGTCCTATGAACTAACCTAGTGTCAAATTATGGTCACATCTTGTGGAAAATCCTAGGGAAAACCCAGTATATATTTATAGCCTCAACTTGCGTGACTCCCCTATTTAAAACCCTAGTATCTATTTATAGCTACAACCTGTGGAAAACCCCAAGTCTATATTTATAGCCTCAAAATTTCAAGCTTCAATGACGTCACTGTACTGGAAACTAGGGGAATAATGGCAACAGTGTTGCAAGTGGCTGACTGTAGGTAGGTGGGTGACAAGAATTTGATAGGGATAAAGAGAGTTTTATAGGACAAACAAAGACAAATACACACATACGCACGCACAAACAAACGTACGCGCACACATACAAACACAAAGAAACGTACGAACACGTATAAAAACAAACAACTACACAGAAGGGAAGAAAAAACCCATTATATACTATTCACACAGAAAGGAAGAGAAGAAAAAAAACACCCATACCTTCTATCCACACAAACGTACGCTAACGCATACAAACACACCCACACACACACACACACACACATACACACTACTATCAACACAGAAGAGGAAGAAAAAAACCACAATGCCTACTATCAGCACAGAAGGGGAAGAAATAACCCCAATATCTACTATGAACACAGAGGGGAAGAAAAAAAACACATTATATACTATCCACATACGTACGAGAACACACACACACACACACACACACACACACACACACACACACACACACACACACACACACACACACACACACACACACACACACACACACACTACTATCACTACTACACTTCCGCGGAGGTGGAATTGCTGTCATCGCAAAGACCTCCTTGATCAACCGTCTTAACTACACAACAACTTTCAATTTCGACCACACATCGTTTGAACTAGTCCAAACTACACTCGCACTGGAACAAAGGTCAGTCCACTTTTTCTGCCTCTACCGCCCTCCTCCTAGTAGAAAAACAAGCTGACAGAATCTCTCTTTTTGGAGCAGTTTCCGAATCTCCTGGAGTATGGAAATTCGATAGGTGGCAACCTGATTATTCTTGGAGATTTTAACTTTCACTTTGACTGTCCTGGAAACCCATGCACATCGAAACTCCTTGATTCCATTCACGTTTTCAACCTCAAACAGTCAGTTAGCCAACCCACCCATAAACATGGTCACATATTAGACTGGATTCTTTACAGACCTGATGATAATATTCTTCAGTCCTCCCTGGTGTCCCATGAACTTTCATCAGATCACCTCTGCATTATATGCCATCTTGACGTATCAGTCCCTAACCCTCCACCTTTATTCGCTACTAAGAGAAACTTCCGTATGATAAACAGAACCAAACTAATGCATGACATCCAAGCAAACCTAACAACTAGCTTACCCACTACAGCAGAACAACTTGATAACTGCCTGCGTTCATTGCTCGACAAACATGCCCCAGCAAACAAGTGCAGAGTAGCAATTCAGAAGTGTTCTCCGTGGTATAGCAGTGTTAAGGACCAGCTTCGCACTGCTAAAAGAGACCGCCGTAAAGCTGAGAGGCTTTGGCTTTCCACCAGACTCACTATTCATAAGCAGATCTATGATGCCGCTAAGAAGAATGTCATAAACATAGTCCATGCAGCTAAATCAGCCCACTACAGTACTAAAATCATGGAAAGTTCCAGCTGCAAAGAGCTATTTGAGATTACTAACAAGCTGATGTCAAGGAACAAATGTACACCACTTCCAGCTACCTTCTCTATAGTCGACCTTCCGGACCTGTTTGCAAATTTCTTCCGTGACAAAGTACAAACCATCAGAGATAAACTTGACAACACAATTTCAGTTGACTCGTCGTCACCATACAGTTGCGATACAGAATTTCAGCGGCAACCGTTAGCAGCATTTGAACCTGACTCTATGGATTTAGTACGTACAATCGTGATGAAGAGTGTACCAAAGTCATGTGAACTGGATCCGATTCCGACGTCACTGCTGCTAGAGTGCTTGGATCCAATATTGCCTTCACTAACTGATGTTATTAATACCTCTCTCTCAACTGGCGAATTCCCATCATTTTACAAAACTGCCATTGTAAAGCCTCTGCTGAAGAAACCAACACTCGACCATAATGATTTAAAGAACTACCGCCCAGTTTCTAATCTGCCATTCATGTCAAAAATCTTAGAGAAAGTTGTTCTATCCCAACTTGTATCTCATCTGAATTCAAACAGTCTTTTTAGCAATGTACAGTCTGCATATCGCCCTTGCTACAGTACTGAAACTACTCTTCTGAAAGTAGTCAATGACCTTCTCTCTGCTTTGGATAGCAAAAAGATTACAGTCCTCACTCTCCTTGACTTGTCTGCAGCATTTGACACTATAGACCATGATATATTACTTCACCGTCTCCAGCATGTATTTGGCATTCATGATACGGCCTTACTATGGTTCAAGTCCTACTTGGTCAACAGGACACAAATTGTGTCCGTAAATGGAAAACACTCCAGCCCAGTTGAACTATGCTGTGGTGTTCCACAGGGGTCTGTTCTTGGACCTGTTCTCTTCATTCTATACACTCAGCCACTCTCAAGTGTCATAGATCATCATCCAGTGTCTCACCAATTGTATGCTGATGACCCCCAAATATACAAATCTAGCCATCCAACTGAAGTTGAAGCTACCATCCAAGGCGTAGAGAGGTGCATTTCCGATGTGAAATCATGGATGACATGTAACAAGCTGCAGATGAATGATGATAAAACTGAAGCCATCCTGATTACAACACAAAGACTTTCTCATTCACATCATTTACCTCAGACAATAAATATCAGCAACACCAACATTAAATTCACACAGTCGGTACGAAACCTCGGTGTCACTCTCGACAGTACTCTCTCGTTGCACCAACATGTCATGAATATATGCAAGGCTGCATATCTTGAGCTGAGACGAATCAGCTCCATTCGCAAGTATCTTTCAGTTGATGCCACTAAAACACTTGTGTGTTCCTTAGTACTTTCAAGACTGGACTATTGTAACTCAATTCTGTCTGGTTCGTCTCAATATCTACTTCAGAAACTTCAAAAGTTCAAAATACAGCTGCTCGGATCATCCTTAGAGTACCACGATCAGATCACGCCTCTCCCCTACTCTCCACCCTACACTGGCTATCGATACGATCCAGAATTAAACACAAAATTTGTTCTCTGTGCTACGCTTCACTGACGGGCTCCAGTCCAACATACCTATCTGACCTCACCCATGTGTACACACCTGCAAGATACTTACGCTCCTCTTCTGACACTCGTATTCTCATTATTCCCACTATGAAAATGAAATCATATGGACAACGCTCTTTTGCATACCATGGCCCAGCAATGTGGAACTAATTGCCCACTGCACTTAGACACAAAGACACAGTGATCTCATTCAAGAGCGCTCTTAAAACTCACCTATTTCAACTGCAAGAACAGACTTAAAGACCTAATAATGTATCCCTATAATGTATTCTTACCTTAAATATTTACAGCATGTTTTCTGTTTCTAATTTCGTGGTGTTTGTTTTTTATTTTTTGTAATCATATCATTATATATGTTTTTTAAGTGTTGTCAAATGTTGTAAAGCGCTTAGAGCTTCTAAAGATTAGGCACTATACAAAGTCCTGATTATTATTTTCTGGAAGCTATTACTTTCGAAGCGAAGCTGTCATATTATTATGGCGGATCCTAAGCGAATCGCAAATACAGCGTCGCTCAATTGACCATAGTCTCATTTTTACATAACCTTTAGACCGCTCAGGAGGCCTAGTGGTTAGAGCGTCCGCATCGGATGCGGGAGGTCGCAGGTTCAACCCCTGGTTGAGGTATACCAAAGACTTATAAAAATGGTGCTCACAACTGCCTCGCTAGGCGCTCAGCATTAAGAGGTTAATGTTAGGAATGGTCGGCCTGGTGTCAGGATAATGTGACTGGGTGGGACATGATGCTACATGTCTGCGGCATGATGCCCCAGTGCTAGACATCACTATAAACTGATACCCTGCACACATCGTAGCGATATGACTGAAAAATTGTTAAGTTATGTTAAGAATCCAAATCACACACACACACACACACACACACACACACACACACACACACATACACACACACACAACCTTTGTTACGCAGGAATAAATCATCAAGAAAATTATACTCTGCGACAGATCCATGTGTTTCCAACATAACATGTAGCCTATTTAACTCTTTTCTAAAATCATAGGTGCGAATTTCAAGCTTACAAATAACGTCTTCCGGAAAAAAGTCATTGCTGTACTGTGGACAAAGAAGGTGTTTAATGAATTGCTGCATTGATTGAAACTGACTGTTACTTTTTCTTGACTTTGTGCAGCATATTTTAAACTGGTAGATAAAAGAATTAACACTTACTGTATTGTACACTTGTCTTTAAACATAATCAAGAACAAGATGCGCTCGCGCGATAACTGGTACAAACTGTCTAGTCAGGTAACACGAGGAATGCACATGCTATCATTAACGTGAATGACACCCACGTCCGATCACTTAACTCACACGTATATACTCAACCATTTGGAGCATCATCAGCCTTTTCTTGAAGAAAAGAAAATCAGACTTGTGGCAGAGGCACTGACCATCCCGGGTCGTCTGCCGATGTGTCTTCTTGGCAAAGTCACTTAGTTCCCATTTTCTCTGTATGATATAGCCAATAACTTGATAAAAGTAATGTTAAAATCAACAAGAAAATGCTCCTCAACAATCATTGAAACGAACCTATCATGTCATAAAATTTTTACATTACTTTCTATATAACATAAATGTATTCATTCATGAAAAAGTTAAACTCAACAATTACTTTCAGTTAACACTATATTTCCTTGTTTGAATATATTTAATTAACCTGCTATTTAGTCTCTATACGTCCCGGAAGCAGATCATAAGATGCGTACTACTTCGTTGCGCAGGAATATTGTACCGTTTGTTTTCCCGTAATGGGGAATTCAACCAGTCTCAAACATCTGAGCTATTTTCTGGCTTGACGATAAAAGCCTATGATAAGTCGATTGGTTGAATTTTATTTTTTGATTTTTTACATATGCTCGATAACAAGTAAAACTGTGAGGCTCCGTTCCCCCCTCCCCCCCCCCAAAAAAAAAAGCAATAAAGAAAACAAAACTAATGTTCCACCAGAAGCAAGCATAATTCAAAGAACGGGTAGGCATGCTTAGGTTGCCAGTACCCAGTGTTCGTACAACTTAAGCGCTTAAGTCTTAAACTTCGATAGATGTAGAATAAACACGCTCGAATGACTGTCAGACTTAATTTTGTTACAATAAACTCCGATACATCTTACCGACAATGAATGTTACGTGTCTAGGTTGGTACAAAAGTAACAAGAAAAGAGTGAAGACAACAATAATTTTCAATAAATGTCTTTGTCCAAGAATTTTGTAAGGAACACTTATATATATATATATATATATATATATATATATATATATATATATATATATATATATATATGTTTTCCAGAGAAATGAATTACTAATTCCAGAAAATAAAAAAATTCAACTCAGACTGGTCACAACAAAACACCTTTAAGCTTCAAAGGTTTAAAGCACAACTGGCTATTTATTCTTATAACAATGAGTTATAAGACTATCCCAAACGCAAAACAGATTCTCGTATGAGGGTCACGCGATCATTTTCCCAGGGCGACGTAGAAACATTACATGCCGATTATCACGTACGCTAGTATGGCGTTAGCTAAAATCAATGGTTCTTATTCTGGGAATGAAATTTTTAAAACAAAACTGTTTACTATAGACCTGACACTGGTTCTAAATCAAGGTCAGCAATTAGATACAATGTTTCAAACTACTAGCTGTTTATCAGGTCAAACAGAACTGAATTGAATTTCAAAAAAAAATATCAAATCCAGTAGACAAAATTATCATTACAGTAACGTCTAATGGAATAAAATAAAAAATAAAAAAAAATTTAAACTAACAAACAAACAATTTAATTACATATACATAACAATTAGTAACTGTAATATGCCAATCGTAGAAGGAGAATTCCGTGCAAATGTAAACTTTGATCCCCTATTCTCATTACGGAGGGGATTACCGCCATAATTATACGCATATATTTTCTATACTTTGTAAATGACTGCTTACAAGTGCTACTTTCATAATTCTAGCCATGTATATTATTGTATTCTTCATCTATGCAAACTGTACGTGGCAGTTTGCAAGTGCTACTTTCCTTTTTCTTTATTGTAAATGGCTGCTTGCAGGTGCTACTTTCATACAACAATGCATCAAGGAAGAATAAAAATACATGCATAGAACTGTGGCGATAATCCCCTCCATATCGTATTCCCGATACTATGCATCGTGTTCACTATGGCATTACCAATAAAAATGCTATTGTATTTGCTCTTTACATTACACGAGTTATCTGAGTGTACAATACTCGTTTGATTTAACCCAGAAAAAAGTGAAAGCAACACTCTGTAAGGAGGAATTCAGGTTCAGGGCCGGATCAGGTAAATGGGGGGGGGGGCTGTTTTCGAAAATTTCAAAAAGGCCCTGACTTTCCTTGAAAGGACACTAAAGCAAAAGTCTTTGTGTCTATTACTCAAGTGTGCATGCTACTCTATAAAAGTGCACAGGAATAAAACGATGGTCAGATTTCAAGTGACCAATTACAGTACGCGTGTGTACGTTGTTTTTTTTTTTTTTGGTGGGGGTTCTGGGGGGTCCGGAAACCCTGGATCACACTACCCCCGCCCTCGATCCGGCCCCGGAATTATCCGTCAATATAATTCTAACGAAGTGAGGCAAAGATGGCGTCCTTGTCTTTATAATACAGAGTAAGAAAGAAATGTCTGACGTCAATTCCCAGCATGCTTTTAGCAAGTCATACATAAACTAAAAGTATTGACCGCTCCGGTGGTCTAAGTGGTTAGAACGTCTTCCAGGGATTCTGGAAGTCGCCGGTTCAAACCCGGCTGAGTCATAACAAAGACTTATTACAATGGTACTTTCAGCTGCCTCGCTTGTCTGAGTTTCCTCTGACCCTTGCCACCCCTGTTTTGATATTGGGCCATTTATGTTGAGGTGTAGGGTCAGAATCCATTGCCTATCGAAAAGTTGGAATTCGCCGACACCATTTGGTGTCGGCATAGGGTAGCCGCTTACTAGCCTGCCTAGCAAACTTTAACGACCTTTCATCGAGATATACCTGCATGAGATCGATAGGAATATGATTTATATTCTCAGATATTGCGAGTATAGCATTCGTTTTATCTTTAATCCGCTGACAGACTAGCCGAAACTATAGAGTTGATGAAATTTGACCTGGAACTCGCCATTTGCATTCCGAGTCACATGATTACACAAATCTCACGACCTACATGTCAATGACTTCAGAGTTCAAATAGTCACGTGATATCAACAATTAACCATTTCTAATGTTGCTGTATGAAAACAAATCGAACATATAAATGAAAGTCACGTAATATTTATAGAAAAAAAATAAATAAAAGAACATAAACTTCTAAAAATATTTATTCTGGAAACAACGACCAGAAATCTGTAAATGTTGCAGCAACTTGGAAACAAAAAAAAACATTCAACAAGCGGAGAGCACAGGTCAACGCGGTAGTCACGTGATACTAACAAAATATATACATCGCTGACACGTGCTTAGTACTACATGAAACTGGTTTTCTCCACCTTGCTGCGATACCGACAGGTTTCTAGTCGTTGTTCTCAGAATAAATATGTTGAGAATTAAGTGTGCATTATATTTATGTACAAGTATTACGTGACTTTTAATTAATATTTTCGAATTCTATGTACAACAACTTTCGAAATGGTTTATTGTTGATATCACGTGACTTATTGGACCTCTGATATCATTGACATGTAGGCTGTGAGATTTGTGTAGTCATGTGACTCGGAATGCAAATGGCGAGTTCCAGGTCAAATTTCATCAACGCTATAGTTGCATCTCGTCCCTCAGCGGATTAAAGACATAACGAATGCTACACTCGCTATTCTGAGAAAATAAATCATATTCCTATTGATTTCATGCAGGTATATCTCGATGAAAGGTCGTTAAAGTTTGCTAGCCGGCTAGTAAGCGGCTACCCTATGCCGACACCAAATGGTGTCGGCGAATTCCAACTTTTCGATAGGCAATGGACTCGGACCCTACACCCCAACATAAATGTCCAAATATCAAAAATGGGGTGGCAAGGGTCAGAGGAAACTCGGACTACTGCCTCGCTTGGCGCTTAGCATTAAGAGGTTAGTGTTAGATCTGGTTGGCCTGGTGTCAGGATAATGTGACTGGGTGGGACATCATGCTACGTGTCTGCGGTATGGATGCTCCAGTACTAGACATCACTATAAACTGCCATACTGCAGACATCGTAGCGACATGACTGGAAAATTAATAAAGCTACCTTAAAAATCCAAATCACACACACACACACACACACACACACACACACACACAACATATTCAGTGACAAAACTTGCATATCTAGAAAACCAACTCAAGAAGTACTTTTATATCCCATTATCACTGACCTGATTTACTACAGAAAAGTAATGCATCTCTTCATCATGATTTGTGTGAACGTTGAAGCCGACCATAATTCAAGTTACTATTCTAAATTTGTCTGCCATATTTCATGTTAAGACTCCTATAAAATATTTACAATATTATAATTCAACGAAGTTAAACTGCGGTTTAAAACCTGATGTTTATGTCAAATCCACATCATTAGTTCGTAGGTTTAGCACGCGCACAATTGAGCAATACGCATCAGGTATTTACAACAGCTGTGCTGGGCCTATCATATGGAATTCGGTACAGTGATTTTAAATTAAGGAAACGTAAATTATTTTCGGCTTGATATTCGATAAAGTATTTATGAAGAGTACCGGTATGTTGAAAACAGAAATAAACCACACTTTTCAATATTCAGTTGTCGCAGATAAATATTGCCTTTGTTAGTTCGAGAGGTTATTGATCCCCTAGGTACAAATACCCCTCCGGGTCGGATATCCTTTGATCTAATGGAAGCGGCGTTTATCTGGGACAGTGTACAACTGATGGGTATGATTTATTTCTTAAAATAACTCCGGATATATCACCATCCTTGTCTTCGATGTTGTTATCTTCAACGTCATTGTCGTTGTCGGCAATGTTGTCATCGTCGTGACCACGTAATCGTATGTTATCATCTTCATCATAGTTCTCTCTCTCTCTCTCTCTCTCTCTCTCTCTCACACACACACACACACACACACACACACACACACACACACACACAGGCGCGCGCGCGTTTTGTAAGCAAAATATTCTTCTGTTCAAATGTGTTAAGCTCTTAAAAAAACTGATGTGGACTATAGGAAATGAGTTCTTAACAAAAGTGATTGTCAGACTGTGGACCACAACATTTTTTCATGCCATTAGTCCAAAATTTCGGTCAAGGTTTCATACTTTCCTTTCTTATTCACTGCGTAAATAAATAAAACTCTGGGAGGACGCTTGTGAGTGTTCCAGGTATAAGGTATTAGATAAAACTCAGTTATATCAGTGATATCAGTGGATCATCCAAGTAACGGATTTTAGGCCAACAATATCCTGTACTGATCTGTCAAGTGGCGTTACGAATACTGAGGTTAAAGAAGAAAAACAACTATCGCAGCAAAGTTTTAAAGTAAAATTTTTACGAAGTTACCTAATGAGTTTACTTTTTTTATAGACGGGGGGGGGGGGGAAGGTATTGCTTCAAGAAGGAAAAATTTGTGTCTTATTAAAGACATGAATAAATGCGCCGACAAAATAAGTAGTTTGTTTTTCTCTCATCAAAATGGAGAAGAAATAATAAAATGATCGATGCCGAAGACGACTCGTGTTAACTTGTTCTTGTTTGAAGAATTTCAGAAGAATTATTTGCGCTCAATGCTGATTTTATGTTGTAAAAAGAAATATTATCTTGCTTAACATTTGATGCCATAAGTTATGCTGGCTAATTCACCGTCCCCCTTCATTCATCATCATCTTCTTCTTCTTCTTCTTCATACTGTGACATCGCATTCCTTGTTTATTTTTTATTTATTATTTGTTTATTTATTTCTTTTATTTCTTGGGGGCCAGTGACTCTCATAGCTGAATATATATGACTCTAGGACTGTCATAGCACTCTAGTTACTAAGTACCAGTGTACCTTCAGTTTGTCATTGTTTGCAAAGCAAATAAAACAAGTTCAAGTTATGAATTAGTAAACTACAGTAGGCAACACTATACCTGAGTTATCGGCAGAGTGGCTTTTAAGTCATTGACCTCAATTAATGCTTGCTAGTTTGTCAATGTATTAAAAATATGAAAACGTTTGCAGTAGAAGACGGTATGAGTGAAATCGTCAAGTGACGCGTGTAAAACATTGTCCATGGATTAAAGTCACCTATGCACTGAGTGCTTCGCGACTGATTATAGCCCCGGGCTGAGCCCTTTGTTCCGACAATGCATATATATTTTTAAAATCAACACGAGAGAAGTCATGCAAGTAAAATCTGGTACATGTCTTAAATTTTCACAAATTAATAAGCATCCGTCTCGTGTCTATCAAGCCACACAAACACGCATAGAATTACGCTTAACGATAAAGACAAATAAATAAACAGTTAATACAGAAAATTGAAAGTATAATCTGTTCTCGTATCATTTCTATGCAAAAATGATGAAAACCAGGATCTTTTGTATTTTTTTTTATCTAATTATGCACTGACTGAGAATACGTCAAATTTAGTTCTCTCTCTCTCTCTCTCTCTCTCTCTCTCTCTCTCTCTCAGTTGGCGTCACTAGGGGGGTGCGGGGGGTGCGGACCGCACCGAGTGACACCATCAGAGGAGGGTGACACCAAAATGACTCTCTATAAAATTTTTGAATTTTTGTGCAAAAAGGCGGGGGGAGGGGGTGACACCATGAGTTACCGCACTGGGTGACACCAACCCTAGTGACGCCACTGCTCTCTCTCTCTCTCTCTCTCTCTCTCTCTCTCTAAAGATGGTATATTTGTCACGAATTTTGGGATGGGTAATGAATCCTTGACGACAAGTGACGTAATTGCGGCCTTGAAAATTGCCTGGCATGCAATCATCTAAAGATCATTTCGTGGCGAACTTTTTAAAGCTTTAAATCCAGCAAAGCAAATACTCTTATGACAGAAGGCGGACACGAATCACAAACCTGACTGATAATTGGTGAATCTAAATAACTTGCTGTGTCTTGCCTCGATTGCATCATACAAATTGCCCATGATCCTTGATGTGCACTTGATCATGAAATTGTATCGTAATAACATGATTTCAACACTGCCACACCTTTAATATAATTTGAAACTCTAGAATCTATATAAAATACTAATATGCATGTAGAACACTGCTATGTATGTAAAACACTGGTATATAAAATATTTTTAAAAAAGAATTGATCTAAAAATGAAATAGAATTTTGGATAAAGCTACAATGAAAAATGTCAGTCGTACATGGCAAAGAACAACAGCAATAATAATAATAATAATAATAATAATAACAACAACAACACAAGAGTGTTAAATAAATGCACCTATGTTTTAAGGAGCGGTGGGATATTTTTTAAATTTCAAATACATTACAAAGGTACACTTTGTCTCTGGCACAATTCTAAGAATGCCTTCAGCACACCTATTCCGCTGTGTCCTAATTTCACTTTACATGCTCGATCTGGCACATTGCTGTTTTAAAAAGTACAATGCAAAAACATACGGAACTTTTAACTGATAATAGTTTCACGAAAGAACTCGGGAATTATATGTATCCACCTTTCTGTAGTGTAAAATAATCCTTTGTGTTCTGGGAATTTTTCTGATATACCCTCAAAAAATTGATGCATTGTTTTTACATATATATTTCTTTGATGTTTGTTTGTCTGTAATGATACCAAGTTTGAAAAACCTTTTATTCAAACGTAACGGTACCGCCTTCCATCATTCTGTTCATTAGTTATACATTAAAATCAAATATAATTAACGCGTTAAATAGGCATTTCCCATCTATATGAGTTACTCGGACCAATTTGATAACATTTTTACCATACCAATGTCTCCTCCTTTTAGTATTTCACGCACACTAGCCAGTATATCACATTCATTTTTAATTTTGTAAAAAGTACACAATTTTCACTAAGCATGGTATAAATCAGTGACTGTAAATATCTATACTGCATTTCTGTCGTTTATCTACGTGATTGTTTGCTTTGTTTAACAGATTCCAGTGCTATAAAAGAAACATCAAACGTCTTTATTTTACACATTAATACAAGCTTTTTGTTCTCTATCGACTCAGGTAAATTTATGTACATCGATAACCCGTTATTACGCTCTACTTTGGGTCCATAACCACCAACTGCGTTATGTATCGAACAGCGAGATGAAAGGAAAGTCTTACAATGTTGATCTGCCATGACACAAACGTAAAAACTTCCCGAAAGTTCACAGACTAGAAAAAAAAATTAATTGGAAACTTAGCAGTATGTTCAATAGCGAAGACAATTAGAAATCATATAGAAATAACAACTGTGAGAAACTTATAAATATATAAACTCATAAACTTGTCACTCACGTGAAGCACGTGCAACTGGAGAAGATGGCGTATAGCAAGGAAATGTCGGAGCTAAAGAAGTTTTTCAAACAAGGAGGAATGAGACAAATGAAGAACTATTTCTTGAATGTTCGTACAGAGAAGGGACCCAAAAATTGATATGAGCGACATACCCCTAGAAAGAAGACTGTCAATGGCAGCAGCGATGGTAGCATTGGAGTTCAGGAAGAAGGACTTCGTGAAACTTACAGAGGCACTAAATAGGAAGGGTTTCAAGGGATACATCTTAAGACCTAGGAGGTGAAAAAAGTAAAGTTAAAGGAACCATCACCTATTCTGATTAAAATAAAAAAAATAAAATACGGAAGAACTCCATTTAGCGGAACTGCCATATGAAATCCCATTGGAAGCTACAGTAGAATGGTTTGAAAGGAAATTCCAAATTAAAGTCTTGAGCGCTAGAATGGATACCAACCCTCAAAGTGCAATCATAAATGGAGTTAGGATCTTAGAAATTGAGAAAGAAACAATAAGGGCATTGAAATCAGTGTTCTTCCTACACTGGTTTTTGGTGAAAACGTGGTACAAAGGGTGCATCTGCCACAGAAAATGTCAAAAACAAATGTGGAAAAACAGGTCATGTGCCCCCCAAAATGTCCCATGCCACTAGATCAGAGGAAAACACAAGAAAAACCCCATGTGAGTATAATAATAATCTTCCCTAAACAAACCGTGCAGAGAATGGAACAGACGGGGCAAAGGGACGAGAAAACCAGAAGAAACAGCAACAACCACAGCAAACATCATCATCAACAACAAGAAAACAACAAAGACCGACTCCAATTAACAGAAAGACTGGGAAAAGAATACGAACCCAAAGAAATAAAGAAGACAAAATCAACAACAACAACAACAGTAGCAGCAAAGAAGGATAGCAACATCTCCCAAATAGCTATAGAGGAAAAAACTGTACAAGGGGACAAGGGGACACTGCAACTCAACTATCAGGTGTAAGGATGACAAGAAATATAAAGCAGGCAGGAGAGATACCGAATTCAATAATCATTGTAACCATTCAGAATCAACAGGAACCGTTTATGGAATGGACGACAGTTAAAGAGAAGAAAATAATAAGACCAAAGGTGAAAGCAATAAGAAAATCCAAGCAGAGCGGAGAAAAGAAGTAAAACATCAGAATATAGAGCGATCCGAGGAAAACGGAGGAAATGGAGAAGAAATGGAAAAGAAACGAAGGAAGAAGGAGGAAGAGGAAATGGACAGGTAGAGTTATTACAAGTTATACTATGATGAGGGCTAGAGGAGACCTTTTACGAATGTAGTGACACATCTATGACATAAATACGAATCTAGTACATACCAAAAAAAGGCCAAAAAAATGTAAAAAGATCCACAAGGACAACTTTAAGTGAGAGAGAGAGAGAGAGAGAGAGAGAGAGAGAGAGAGAGAGAGAGAGGAGGAGGAGGAGGAGGAGGAACACGCACGCGCACACATGAAACTGACTAAGATAGACAACTTCCACATAAGCCCAACTAAATTATTGTACAAAATTATATAACGGTAGAAAGGAGCGATAACTCGAACTACAGACCAAAGGGCAGGAGTCGCCCATAAATCGTCTTATGGGGACAAGGGAGGTAAACTCGACCAACAGACTTCAGAAATCTTGACCCAGTAGGGAAAAAAAGAACGACCACAAAATACAGACTCGTAAAACTTTTCAATAATGCCTTTAGGTACTAAAAGTTTGGAGGGGGCATCTCTAAAGTTCTAAACAGCAATATATGCTGAGACGAACCAAGAGTTGCCCACAAACAAGAACAGCGAGATGAACGTATGTTGGTACCTTGGGAAATGGGCCTTGATGGATGGGGTGGGGGTAAACAAAATGATCATATAGTAGTAATGTTCGTCTATATAAATAAACTTTTTGTTCTCACTTCGTAGAATTTGTGCATTTAATTTTGTCATATCTTAATTCTTTAAATAGGTAATACGGATATAATACAAAGCTTAATGTTGTTTTCTTTCAGCCAGTACTGTCAAACATATTGTTATGTACTAGATTAGACGACATGAGTAAACGAAGACACAAAACCCACCTTTAATAAACATGCGTGTCAATAGCCATTTCTAATATAAAGCTACATGTGTCAATAGCCATTTCTAATATAAAGCTACATGTGTCAATAGCAATTTCTAATATAAAGCTGCGTTGTCCTCGAGTTGCAAGTGATTTAACGTGATGAAAATTTTAGTCATTCAGGGGATTAAAATACTATTACATGTGAGCCCAACGCATCCTGACGTTAAGAACATAATTCTTATTTGACTTTCGAGTTAAAAAAACCCCACATATTTACCACTCCGAAACACATTTACCACTCCTAACACATTTACCACTCCTAAACACATATTTACCACTCCTAACACATGTACCACACCTAAACACATATTTACCACTTCTAACACATATTTACCAGTTTTTAACACATTTTGCAAATAAATAAACGAACATCTAATTAGCTGTTTGAACACATGTACAGTGAGTAATGTCAAGCCATCTTCGTCAATTCGGTACTTCTTCATTTCAAAGCAACAGTTACATCTCCTCAACGCCAAAAATAACAGAAATAACACAGCATCTATATAATCCATCTGAAAAGCAGTTATGTCAAATAAGTAGATGTTTACAAAAAGTAATAATGCAAATAGAATAAGCACTGAGTGTGATGGGTATTCACGGCTTCCATACCGGCTAAATCACCTAAAATACCATATATAGGTCTAAACCGTCCAATACCATACCAATATAGTTATAATAATTATACACATATAAAAGACAGTTTAAGGACTGCCTTCAGAGTGTATTTGTAGATCTACAATATCCCCACATCTTAAGTTTCCCGCCCCCGCCTCTCCCCCAGCCTTAATCAGGCCCTGGTTTTGTATGTACCTCCATGATACTCATCTGGTGGAGTGGCTTTATTGCCAATATTTATTTCGGCAGTCCTATGTACTGCTGCCAAATAAGATAGTTGATCCGAACAAATAAAAATTGTGGCTCATTAGAGATGTGGATAATTTTGTGTGTACTATAGTCTGTTAGGAATACAATGTATGCCATTTACTAAACACAAAAGTAGATTTTTCGAGTCAAAGACTGATTGTCAGAATACACTCCAGCGATGTCCATATCAGATACAATGGTTTTGACGTAAGGATTTTAGCTTGTTCAAAGTTCTGTTTTCTTTTTCACATTATAATTTGGGTTAGTAGGTCCGTGGCGTTACCACCAACGTTCATAGTCGCGTTATAGCGAATAGCGCTATAACAGTATAGCTGCACGAGCTTCCTCTGGGTGACTGATATCTATTTGTAATGCTAAATATTCAATCTTGGGAACTCCTCAGGTTTTATCTGCGAAAATAATAACAACTAGGATGTCGTTGTCCAAACTACTTGTCATATCTGATAGGTCGCGATCTTTCTTTTCGGTTTAATGCATAAAACGCTTCCATTTTCTTCTGGTACACGCTGACTGGTTAACATTGTTTACCACGAAGATATGTCATTTATATTTGCCTGTCAAACCACCATAGGATGACGCAGCGTATGCGATACAATGTTACTTGTGACGTCACATTGTGAAACGGTTTTGGGATTTCTAATATCAAGCCACCTTCCCTGTACAGGTTTTTACTTTCATTCATATTGTTAAATATTACATGCTTAAACATTCAGGACGTTTATCATCAAGTATCGTTGTAGTTTTTACTTATCAGATCTCTGTGATATATTGTCAAGTAAACAGCGCAACAGATGTTATTCAGATAGCCGCATATTTTAAGTCGTTGTTTGCAACGTCATCCGTTAGGCAGTTTGGGGAATCTCTCTTTGTGTACAATGGCATTTCAGTTATAAATGATGGAGGTAAACCAACGCTGGAGGGAAACCCAATACCAGGTAGTGGAAAAATCAAAATGACGGATCATAAAATGGTATTGTTTACGACATAGGTTAGAGCCTCTGGCCTAAGTTACAGCCGGCGTCATTGCTATATTTCCACCGCCTGATAATGCAGTTCCCTTCAGGCATGATTAATTCTACGATACTGACAATTCATCGATTTAGCAATTAGAGTGTTGTAGGTTACTAATTCTCCTTTTGTTAATCTTTTGTATTTGCTACAGCTTGACCAAAATGTGTCATTTTCTAATTTTAAGTGATCCATTCTTGTCCTGTACATACTAATTTTAGGCGTTCATAATTGTCATATACGTACTAATTGTAGGCATACATACTTGTCATATATACATACTCCTTGTAGGTGCTCATACATGTTGTCACGTTGTGTGAAAACATTTGCTAACAATTCCTGCTTCATGTTTATAAAATGTTTTCTGATAGAATTCGTAATTCAAAATACTTTAGATAATGTCATCGGGTGTTATATATTATTACGACTTTAGACCGATTCTGAAACAATGAAATTACCTGAAATTACGGTCAAATTCGCGGTTACTTCAAAGAGAACCTTGCGACGGTGGTGAGAAACTCTGTTTTGCAGCAGTGATGTCACCGGTCGGCTTAGGCTTAGAGACCGGAAACCCGACATCATAACGTATCAGTGCTATTATCACAGACAGTTTTCAAAGAGACCACCGGAATCCAATCAGAATTAAGATAGTCAAATTTTGGGCGGGTTTCTCACGCAGCCAGACGTTATTCTGTTACATTCATTGTGAAAGATTCAGTGCAGGTTTGGACGTAGAAAGAATTGGAAGACACTAGAATGCATCCCGAGGGCAAACTAGGCACTCGTAAAAGAGCGGTAAAATAAGTTCTAGGAACTTCGGACGAGATTTGGAGCAAAGGCTTCCGAGGAAGCTTTCCGGGTGGGATAGTACGCCACCCGAAGATTAAAGAGAGAAGGAGACAAGGAAGGCCGGGAGAACGGAAACAAGGGTACCGGAAGTACCGACAAGGGGGGCCGGGAAGTACCGACAAGGGGGGCCGGGAGAACGGAAACAAGGGTACCAGAAGTACCGACAAAGGAATACAAGCCGGAAGTTACAGATGAGTAACACAGAAGGGGCACGGGAAGGAAACACTCTCATCTTTAATTTCGCGTGATGAAATAACTTGCAATTTGAATCGGTCTTGTATTGGTTGGAAGTAATTGCTTTGAAAAATTGCCCTGTAATTGTTGAATACCGAGATATTGTTTATTAAATTGTTATATCTTTCACCTTATTATTTTTATATTTTATACACCTTGACCGTCGGCTTTGCTGACTGGGGGCTCGGAGCTATTTAACCTTTTGTCCGTCCTTCTCCGGGGTTAGTAATAATTCCGTAGGGGGCACGTGGCACATATCCTATACATACTAATTGTACGCGTCCATACTTGTCCTATAAATATTGATTTTAAGCGTCCATACTCGTCCTGTACATACTAATTATAGGCGTCCATACTTGTCCTGAACATACTAGTTGTAGGCATCCATACATCTCATAGACATACTACTTGTAGGTATCCATACTTGTCATATACATGTTACTTGTAGGCGTTCATACATATTCTATGCATACTGTTTTTAGGCGTCCGTACTTATCATATACATACTACTTGTTGCAGTCCCTACTTGTTATATACATACTACTTTTAGGCGTGCATATTTGTCATATACATAGTATTTGTAGCAGTCCATATTTGTTATATACATACTATTTCTAGTAGTTCATACTTGTTATATATATATATATATATATATATATATATATATATATATATATATACTATTTGTAGGCGTCCATACTTGTCATATACATACTATTTGTAGGTATCCATACTTGTCCTATACATACTAATTTAAGGCGTCTATACTTGTCATATACATACTACCTGTGTACGTCCATACTTGTCATATACATATTACTTGTCGCAGTTCATATTTGTCATTTACATGCTATTTGTAGCAGTCCATACTTGTCATATACATACTATGTGTATCAGTCCATACTTGTCATATACATATTATTTGTAGCAATCCATATTTGTCCTATACATACCACTTGCAGGATACTTCTCCTTGTATGAAACTCATACATTGTGACAACTAAGACTTATTTGAACATTGAGAAAATGTAATTCAATACTTTAATACGAAATTGAACACAGTACTGCCATAATGGCTTTCACATCTATTTCCACACTGACCTCCTTACAAGAAACAAAATGTCAGATATAAAATTAAATATCAAAGACAGGAAATGTGAAATAGTTTCATCATCAGTGCCATTTAAATAATTACTTTATTGCTTTTAAGTGGCTAATTTGCAACATTATTGTTTAGGAAAAGAAAGAAAATTCATACATAATCAAGAAGCACAACTGAAAACCGTTCCAATCTCGACATAATATCGAGATGGATAATACATTTATTTGGCGTTGAGAAGCTCTAGAATCGTCTGTATTAGTACTAAATGTAATGTTACTAGAGAAAATAAAGGAATGACTTCAATTTTAGGATTTTTGGAAAATATGCGAATTTTAGTCTGTACATGCTTATCCCGCTTAAAGAATTTTTATGCTAAGTGTTTGCTTCGTCTTTTCAAGTATCATTTGTCCCGTAGACGAAGAACTTGCTTGTAGTAAAAGTCATACAGGTCAAAGGTCAAAAGTCATACAGGTCATGTTGGCGTTCAAGGTATGAAACTTATAAACAAGTATGATTGATATATAGTCCATCACCACGGATGATCAATGATTCGAATTTAAACAAATATAAACATTTCTTTTATCTATCGCCAAGGGTATGGGATATGCATACAACTATCTATAAGGTATCATTCTGTCACTTGGGGTAACAAATTATAGACTTTGTACAAAAATATGAATAATGGTTCATTAACAAGTAGAATATGTACAGTTTGATTTTAACTCGTCTAGCCATGCTGAATTATGGATTTCATTGATAGTGATATTGCACATTGATTTAAAAAATCGATTATCTGTATGTCATTGTGTCCATTTGACGATCACGACGTAGATCAGCTCAGGGCCGTAGAGAGCGATTACGGGCCCTGGGGTAAGAAACACCCGGGCCTCTCCTAGTTGTTGTTGAAACAAAAGTTTTCTTTTATAAAATTGAAAAGTGTTGTTCGGCCCGGGCCCCCTCTCGTCGAATTGACCAGGAGTCACCATGCATGATCCGTTCCTCCCAGTCTGCAGAATGATCCCTCAATAGCCTCTTCATTCCCTGCATATCATTAGTCCAGAAGTTTTGGTCCTTCACTGCGAGCAAACCACTACCGTCCTCAAAGCCAGCGTCACTATCGACAGCAGTAGTTTCACGAAACCCCACAATTCAACGACACTGCATTCAAACAAAAAGTTAACGATATATGATTGAGCTGTGTAGTACAAGAGACACGGTTAAGTACTAATGCAATAATAAACGTGACGCATGCGCGCACGTAAATTGGCTTCCTTAGATATTAAATAATTTCATCTGAACTACTATACAGAGATTATTATTATACACGAATCTGTCCGACAACAATAATCTCTCTGAATTATAAGAACTATAACATTACTCATCCTTTAATTGCATGCATCATATAAATGAATTCAGTTTGTTCAGTTATAAAAATTGCCAATTGGAAACAGACTATAGTCTATCTGATGGCACCGAGTTATAAATAGGTCTAACTATCTGTCAAAGTTAGAATAAATTCTTACACATCATATATATTTAACAATTCTATCACAAAAACGGATAGCAATGATA
The DNA here is from genome assembly GCA_016617855.1 of Megalonaias nervosa. Classification (NCBI taxonomy): domain Eukaryota; kingdom Metazoa; phylum Mollusca; class Bivalvia; order Unionida; family Unionidae; genus Megalonaias; species Megalonaias nervosa. Next base: position 31,833 of record JAECUM010009301.1, on the reverse strand, counting down.
GAATGCATTTTTATATTTCACATATCTATACAGATGAAGACCGATCCTTTAGAGTGGATAGCTTCCTGACAAAACTCGTTATGTTGTGATAATAATTTTCTAATTTCGTGGTGTTTGTTTTTATTTTTGTAATCATATCATTATATATGTTTTTAAGTGTTGTCAAATGTTGTAAAGCGCTTAGAACTTCTAAAGAATAGGCGCTATACAAAGTCCTCATTATTATTATTATTATTATTATTATTATTATTATTAATTAGGCTTTTCTCTGCGTACCATAGTTATGGTCAAATCCACGACCAGAGAGCTTACATTAATCAGGGTTCTCACTGCGGGCACTTTGCTCGTCGAGCAATTGGTGAAATCAATTCAGTATTGTGAAATAGTTAAAAACGAAAATAAACAACTATCGGGTACACGGTAAACAAAACAAGAGTACATTATCGTTCATATATTATGCATGGACATAAAAGCATACAAAAACTTTCCAGCGGAGAGGATCAACATTAATGTGACCTTCGGGGGTCAAAGGGGAATGAACATTAAGACCCCACAGTGTCATCTGTTTATATTGGGGGGGGGGGATGGGAATATGGGTAAAGGGAAAAAAACATAATGCGAAACATATACATAGTCTTATTCGTCAATACACAAGACTTAATTACCAATAATCACACCAACTTACCAACACCTACACCAACTCACACAAATAGTAGGCTGTGAAAGAAGGGATATGAAATAGAATTCAAACCCCTTATAAAGAAATACTAAAGTTGCTTCTATAACTTCCTATCATCCCCCTATGAACACAATTAACACGCCCTAATCACTATAATCCTAGTTGTAAAGTTTAAGGAGAAACTAAAAGCAATACGATACACACACTATATACAAAAAACGTACTTATATCACACATAAACGTAGGAAGTAAAAGGGAGACAAGGATACAAAAATACACACACTATAAACACAAACAGGATTATAGGCTATCACATGAAATAGTAAAAAGAGGAATGACAGAAAAGCAAGGGAATATAAACAATAATCACGCACCACACAATAAAACATACTTGGTAACATACACTGGAAAATATGATTGCTTACACACATAAGCACAAACATACATGGGTATTTAAGCTTTAGTTTTGATAGACATAGACAAACATACGTGGGTATTTAAGCTTTAGTTGTTATAGACATAGACATAGACACAGACAAACACAAAACAAATATTTTGTCAATGTCTGAATAGTATCTCTGTTTCTGAGAGATCTAGCCCTTAAAAGGGTTATTGGTTTAGCCAAGATCTGGCCCTTAAAAGTTATTGGTTTAGCCAAGAGAATAACTGATTTTGTTTTGTGTTACGACAGAAAAGAGAGAAAACCAGCAAGTTTTGTAAAATTCAACAAAGAATGTATTTCTCTTGAATACAAAGTGAAAATTTAAAAAAGAACTTTTAGCGTGATGAATTAAATCCAAAATTCTCTGATTTTAAGCCCCCAATGCCGCCGTTATGAGCAAAAGCCGAATCATCTGAATAATACTGAATCTTGAAATATACTGGTCCTAAACTTGGTCGGGTTCCATTAAACCAGATAAAATCGAGGTTTCATCACATTATGAGCCATGTAATTTCTCCCTCGAACTGAGGAACCCATGTATGCGAATTAATCCGATGTTGATGGGCGACATCCGTGGGTAATCCGATTTCAGTCGAAAGCTGGAAAATAAGATTTGATGACAACGCAGTTGTAAACATAAGAAGACAACACCACGCTACGTCGGATTGTCTTCAGCCAAAGTTCGCGCTTCAAAGAGCCACAGCTGATCACCATTGTTCACCATAATCTTTTTTTGTATTCAATACACGCTTTTTCGTTTCAGATCCATTTAAAAAAGGCGGCTTGGCTCTCTCCATTCCCTCTGGAGTCAGATGTACGCCAATTGCGAAATTTTTGTTACTAGATGAGCCACTAAAGGAATTTGTCGAACGTATCACTACACTACTTGTGGAGCACTCCCCAAAAAATAATTAAATTACAAGTGACTTCGTTGACTGAATTAAGGGGTGGCACCTCTTAATTGTAAACAGAATATTTAAACGTCGTTTAAACCGAACATTTTGATCATTTCAAAGAATGGTTTAACTTTCTCAACATATTATTTCCTTCCTTCCAATCTTTAGATAGATTGGAAGAATGGCGAAAGTTATGATAAACGGCGGCATTGGGACTTTAAAGCTTCTTTCAACATATCCAAATTCACCATTTCACTCGAACAATATTTGAAGGCGAGTGCTTACATTTTGCAATTGGTATAAAGTTGTTCTTGCTTTTTTTGGGGGGGGGGGTTCTCGCAGAATTCATAATGGTGTCTTAGCGGTGTTCGTCTGTACACGCTCGTAAGTGCTTGTCCTCGATTCGAGAGTGATAGCACACAAGGAAATCGATGTACGTGCAACTTTTGGTGATAAAGTAAAGGACGCCTACTTCCTAATACTTACAAAACGAAATGAAAGCGAACATTGGTTGTCACGTTAACAGCAATGATAATGTTGCCAAACTCTTCGAAGAGAACAAACTCTCTGACCTCGTCGTAATTCGTCAAGATCTTCACGTATGACTACCCCATGTTTAGTGCGTTTTCCTTTATCGTCAGTGACCTGAAAGTACTAAATTGGATCCACCATGTATTCTATTTTTGGACGTTGGGTGAGTTTTCTCCATAACCAAATTAAAAACTGAACACAACACTAAGACCGATTCTGCTTCAAATTTTAAGGCAAGAATGAATAATCCTAATGTAAACAAGGTTACAGACCCCTCTATTCAACCTAGGTCGCAATTACCATTTTCTGAAAATATTCTATCAGCTAAATTTACATTCTGGAAGTTTCTAAGGTCAGAATCAAGAGTATATCTTGACTCAAATTGAAGTAAACATGTTTACTATTAATAATGATATGAATATTTAATCAATTCTCGTAGAGAAATATTAAGTATGTATTATGTTGTTTACAAAGTAAATATCACTGGTCTGGTACACCATTAATTTGATTTTGGATAAAGTCTAGTACAAAATGCAGATGTACATAACATTATTGTCATTAAGAAAAGCCAACCAACAATACAAATTAAATATAAATAACACGATCAGAAACAGAAGATTTCAGACTGTCATGAGTGATGGACAGTCTCATGTGATCTTCATCTTCGGCTTGGCACTGTGGTTTCCATCCATCTAAAGTAGACACTATTAAATTGGTAATGAATGCTTTCACTGCTGGAACTTCAGCCTTAAACACCTTAAAATTGACTCTGAAAGTTTAAGCAGCCGTTCTAAATTTGATGAAAGTCACTTTGTTGGTAGCTTAACTGCAAAAACGGTCATCAGGGAACGAATTTCATTCTTATCCGATTTTCACAATTTAGATTTTGTGATATGGATCGTGTTGGATGGGGGTCATTCGTGTTCTCTTTAAAACCGCTAGGGTGAACTACTACCAGCACTTTTTGAAGAGTGTTAGGTGACACATGACATCGCTTGGTTTCTGCTTTCTTCTTCGAAAGGTGCAATTGATTCATGATGATTCAAGTTTGATTGAAATAGGTTTACCTCCTTGTCACTATATAAATAGCTCCTCTACCGAATAGAATAATCTCACTTAATTTCGACCTGTGAATATGAAAGTGTCACAAAAGATCCTACTTCAAGTCAGAGATTTGTAGAGAGCCATTCGAAAGGACCTCTAACAAGACACATTGCTACTCATCTCTAAATGTCTAGTGAAGATACTTAATACGTCTGTCAGGAGATAAGACACTGGGAGACATAATGTCAAAAAAGAACCTCCAAGATAGAGCAGATGCTGACAAACGTAAAATACCCGTTAACACTGCCAAGAAAAAGGACATTTTTTTTTCTTCAGACTATTCCACGAAAAAAAACAAAAAGGCAAATACAGAACATTCAAAAAACGAGAAGAAGAAGAAGAAGAAGAAGAAGAAGAAGAAGAAGAAGAAAGCCATTCCAGTGAAGAAATTCATAAAAGCAAGATAAGAAAACAAGAAAATGAAGCAGAAGAAGAACCCAATGCAGTAAAGAAATATAAAACAAAAGATAATAAATTACCAAAATTAAATTGACTTTTTGATGTGCTTTGAAATGTCATCGTTATTTTTATTCAAGAGCATATTCCAAAACTGTAAGTGTATCTATGCCTTGATTTGGTTTTGTATAATATTGAAAAGATGTTGAAAACAAAGACAAGCAATTTATCATGGCATGATATGCTTCGTTTGATTTGGCAATCATTGGAGTTGTATCTCTTTTCCAGGAAAACTGGGTGGCCATGAAATAGACCTTTATGTTTGAAAAAAAAATTAAAATTATGAATTTTTCAACATCAACTGCTGCTGTCTCAAAAACCTTTTCCAAGTTCGTATCCTACTTTTGCTGTGGTGGTGGTAGTGGTTACCGCTACTGCTGTTGTCTTGCTAGTGGAGGGTTTATGTGTAAGTGTTGTTCTCGTTCTCTTAGATTATTCATTTCTCCGAGGTGTTTTAGCTCCGTCAAAAATGTCTTACAGCAAACTGTTTTGTTTTCACACCATTCATTATGTTCACTGTTCAAAGTTTTCTTTTCCTCTTGTTGCTTTTTCTTTTCCGCTCGTTGTTGTTATAATTTTTAAACAAATTACAGCTCTTTTTAACTTTGTAAACAAAAGTATATAACTCGTCCTTTGTTTCCTCTGTGGCAATTCTGGGGAAGAAGGAGAGGGGTGGTATTGATAACAATTTATGAGAAGATACGAAACCGCAGAAATCCAAACCCAAATTCAAGTTCATTCTTCCTCAAAATAATATTCATTACACCAGCAGATGTACTATCACTCCGAGTATAAGAAGAATCCACTGCAGACGTACCCCAACACATATTCATTGCAGCCATGTTATACTGTACTTGCATTGTTCTACACTGGTGAATCGTAGAAACGTTCGTGTGTACAGGAATCAAAGTGACGTCACACTTCAGCTATACTCTGACTGATAGACAGAAAACATATACAGACTGAATTTTCCAAACGCATTCTAATTAGTGGAACCCCAGAATCAGTTTCGATACGCCACTAGACTATATACAGAGGTGCTTTGATCCAATGAGTCACCTTTTCTCAAGACAAACAAAACATTAAGATGTGAACGAACGTGAAGTCATTGCACATTTTTTCCCCAGTGTGCTCTTCAATCCCGACTACCTCGTGTATGTGAAACCATCATGGGCCATCACCAAGATCACGGATACAGCTATCTGGAAGAGATGTGTGTACACTCAAACACAAAGGTATCAGAAGAGTGTACACTGAAACACATGGGTGTCTGAAGAGAGTATTGGTCTTGAGATTGGCAATGCGGAAAAGCGGGAGACTAATGAAGCTTTGTGGCATGTGTTAACCATTTTTGGTTAACCTCCGCAACGCCCTTTTTAAGTGCCAATTAATTCTCTTAGAAAAGAGATACTACTAAAAAACTGCCAATTTAGTATGTGGTTTATCTTTGTCTGTGTCTTTCACAACTAACACTTAACACCAGAAGCATGTGCGAGCACTCTTACCCGTGTGTGTGTGTGTGTGTGTTAGTATATAAGTATGTGTACATAGTGTGTGTATATTAACACCCTTTTCTTTTTTTTCACATCACTAATAGGGTTATAGGGATGGTGTTTTTGTCAGGGGGTGCTAGTTTTCTTTATAAGTTTTTAACTTCCATTTTATCCTCATTCTTGTGCATCCTACCCTTTTTGTAAGTCTAGGTGTTGGTTAGTAGGTTTGATCATTTCTAAGTATATATGGGTTGTTAGTGTTTAAAATGGTGTATTTTTCATATTATCTTATTACTTTGACCTTATATTCCCTTCATTACCTTCAAGTACAAACAAGGCACTATGAGGTCATAATGTTCATTTCCCAAAGAGTCACATTAATATTAGTCCTATGAAATTTTAAACATTATTTTTCTCCTTGGCCTTACAGTGACATACTCATGCTAATTTTTTGTCCTTTTTAACATTACAATTCCCATTGATATCCAGATGCTGCAAATTACTACTGGTTTAAAATAAGAGATATATTATTATTTTAAAAGTATTTTCTTATTAAAAAAAATTGTGTATATTTGTCCATCTTCTCCGTTCTGTGTTTACTTCATTAATACTTTGGAGTTTCTGTTTAATGTTGTAAGTATAGCATTCAGTAACCACGCAATATTTGTATTTTGTATTCTAAAAGCATGTACATGAGTATGATAATAAACTTATGAATTAGAGCTGAATTGTGCGGATATAAGACTACTACAACTACTACTAATACATGTGTGCATACCTAAATAAATCAGAGTTCTCACACCAGTCGATGTTTCATTATGTATGTGGTTGTTTTGAAGATGTGAATCAACAAACTATTAGGGTAGATTCGCAAAATTGCGAGGTATCTTTTGTTATATTGCAGCGTCTATACGACCTAGCAGCACATACATGTAACAGGATACTACACGCTAAAGGTGCGCGATGTTACCGGTCTACGGCGTTTTTTGGGGGTGGGTGGGTTTATGGTTAAGTATACTCCGTAATAAGCTTGTTATTTAATGCTATTCGAAGTATTTTCTTTCTCATGTTTTTCCAAAATAGTTGTATTCGTCACAACTTAATTTCGCCTTGAATCATATATATGGCACGTGTCACGTATGCGATTATGGTGATCGAACGGGATGTTGTATAAGATTTTCGGGTCAAATCCAGTTTTTGGGAAAAAATTTGGATTGATACAAGGAGACAGAAATTTAATTGTTTCAGTTAGTGATGTGTTAGCGTATGTTAATGTTTTCGATCCATGCATTCCTTTGCAGATCTTTAGTATCTTGTACAGCTCTTCCTTTTAGTACTTGTTGTCTGTTTGAAAATTAGGTCATTTCTCTAGTCCATTAAATATTTTTAGTTTGTTGAGTCAGTGTGTTTCTTACCCTCTCTGATAAATGTTTCAACCGAGTGTTAATATTCCACTCAAACTTTCCCTTTTATTAGATCAATAATGCAGCCAGTAAATTTTAGACTTCAGTGTCATTAGATCCCATTTTGATCAACCAGCCCTCTAATGTTATATCTATTACAGGGTGTCCGCTATAGTGTAAGCTTAATCATTCCACTTGTACAGGGTGTCAGCTATAGTGTAAGATTAATCATTCCACTTGTACAGGGTGTCAGCTATAGTGTAAGATTAATCATTCCACTTGTACAGGGTGTCCGCTATAGTGTAAGCTTAATCATTCCACTTGTACAGGGTGTCAGCTATAGTGTAAGCTTAATCATTACACTTGTACAGGCTGTCAGCTATAGTGTAAGATTAATCATTCCACTTGTACAGGGTGTCAGCTACAGTGTAAGCTTAATCATTCCACTTGTACAGGGTGTCAGCTACAGTGTAAGCTTAATCATTCCACTTGTACAGGGTGTCCGCTATAGTGTAAGCTTAATCATATTCCACTTGTACAGGGTGTCAGCTATAGTGTAAGCTTAATCATTCCACTTGTACAGGGTGTTAGCTATAGTGTAAGCTTAATTGTACCACTTGTACAGGGTGTCAGCTATAGTGTAAGCTTAATTGTACCACTTGTACAGGGTGTCAGCTATAGTGTAAGCTTAATCATCTCAATTGACAGTTTTTAGATGACAGCTTATGTAGGCCCCCAACCCCCCCAACACACATAACCACACACCCCACCCCCCAAATAAAAACATACACATAACAAATTAGTCTTCTATAAGGTACTGACCGTTTAATTTTCCAGAGACTTGGAGACTGAGTTTTTTCTTGCCAATATATTTTATTTTCTTTTATCTCAAAATAATTAATTGTATTTTTCTTTAAATAATGTAACCGATGTAATACGATGATATTTTGCTGTAAACAAGGGCAAGATATTTGTTTCAGCTATTTGAGAGCCAGCTTTTTTCCCAGGTTCCTGAGCCTGAAAATTAAATTGTTGATTGCTAACATAACTGCTGTATACCGTGGTATGAATCGCGGCATGTGCGGATATACCGCGGAACAAAATTGTTTGTGGTACCCAGCTCGACTACACACTTAACCCATATACCTGAAAAGTATTCGTTTTGAATTGTTATGCTCGTCGACTATTGCAAACTAATTAATGTAAACGCACTTTGTCTTCATATTTAAGATGCCCATGGCTGTCCGAGTGGTCTAAGGGACCCCGGGAGGTCGGGTTTTCAGATCACTCACACCATCTCACGACTGTTCACAAGAGTTTGAGTCTCGGTTCGACTAACGTGGGTATGTATGAAAGCTTTCCAGTAGCTTCCCGTGGGTCGGAGAGTCTTCTTCCTCCTCCAGTATAATGACCTACTTACTGGCTGGCCATGTACATACCATGTGGTTAATACATGGTTATACCCCACAAACAAAACCATTGTTCTCATATTTCAGCTGGCTTGGGAAATGTTCAAAACAGTTTCTTGCGACAAAGTTCTATGCCATATACTCGAAAAGCAAAGGTTGTGTGCCACTTAAAACTAGTTGCTACTTTGTAACATTGGAACTCAAGGGTGCCTATGAATTTCCTGAAAAGCGTGTCATTTTTTATATACATGTTAAAAGTATCTTTTGGGTGGATGTAGTAACATTGTACACTTCGTGAAGTTTAAATTAAAATTTCTGACTTATGACAGTATACTATACTGAGGTAGGTTTTATTACGAACTTGCAAAAACGTACACCGATGCAGACATGCATGCCTACACGGCCCGATATGCAGACGAATCTACAGACATGCGCGCAGCGATACATACATGTTTGCAACATGCACATCTACATGCATACTTGCAGGCAAAAATGCAGGTAGACAGAGAGACAGACACGTGTAGACTGACGAAAATACATATACAATCAGACAGACAGGCAGAGTAAGATGACTTAGTGCTGGGTTAAAGAAATCTAAATCTAGATCTAATGTACCGAATTAAACTAGGTTGACACAATATACGACGCTTGTGTATCTGATACTCCTATCTATAAGTACCAACTGTCTAGTCCTAGGATAGCGTGTATTTGCGGCTGTTAGTATTCTAGAACTGTCGCAAATACTGCTATAACAAGGTATATTTCCTGCTTATAGCTTGGTTTTCTATTCCACTTACTTTGGGGATAATTGTTCAGTTACTGCACTAACTACGGATACTTATGCACACGTGCAGTACTACACCTGATCCCTTCAGGTATGATTATAATCTTAAAAGAAACATATATGGCTATAGATTTGATGAGTGTGTATGTCACGTGTTCTCGTTATTGACCTGTTAGCGGTACTATTTAAAAGACTTGTCAGCTTCGCACAACTGCCCACTTTGTATTGCTTAAGAAAAGTGAATGGACTTCGCGCTAAAATTTATAGAAAAGTGTGTTTTGACAACAGCGGTTTGTCTGTGTAGATATGGTCGGTGGGACTTGTCGGCACACGATCAATCCGGGGTAGATATTTAACTACTGTAGCCGCTTTAGACGGGTAGCTGGACTAGCACTGCACCGGACGCAGAGCGCTGCATCTAATACGCTGTTGTTGTATAAACTACAAAACTGTGAGGATGAATATTTTCAGAACGATTTTATTTGTATTATTCATAGTAGCAGTGTCAGCTTCGATAACTGACAAACTGTTGCAGATTCCGTTGTTCGAAGTCGGAGAAATTTGGGTTACTGCAGTAACCAAGGTTCATGCAAGACTTTGGAACTATGTGATATCTCTTTTGGACGTGACATCACTGTATTTTTACATATTTCTTGGTGTATTTGGAATTCTTGGATTCTTTGGAAAAAAGTTGTTATTCGACCCATTAGATCGAGTTAGACTGCTTGGAGATATAGGATATCAAGCAGACGGAAAATGGGATATGAAAGAAGTTGCAAACTCGGTGCGGAAAAGAAGGCTTGTTGGTGAAATTCCACCAGTGTATCCAAATGGCTGGTTTGGTTTAACAGAATCTTTCAGGATTAAGAAAGGAGAGAGCAAGAACATATCAGTATTAGGTAAATTGTATGACCATTTGTCTGTCTGCCTCTTTCTACTTTTCTATCCTTTATATGGTTTCCTCTCCTTGTATTAAAATATGCCGATCATTTTCTTGTAAATGTTTTAGGCATCGACCATTTTATCTTTTGAGGTGCCTGAGATTTTTTTCCGGCCGGATATTTTTTTATTATGTACGAATTGAAAACATTTTGTTTTATCAACAATAAATAAGATGGGAAACAGTACAGAAAGAGGGAGAACATATTATGGGAACAATTTAAAAAAAAAAAAGTTATGACCCCCTCTCGATAGATTGCCCAGGTTGCATCATATCTCTCTCTCTCTCTCTCTCTCTCTCTCTCTCTCTCTCTCTCTCTCTCCCAGGGATAGAAAAAAATTCTTCAACATTGTTTGTTATTTTGAATTTACTGAACAATGGCCGTCGAGATGATTGTTTTATACAACATTTTAAAAACTTGAACCCCTTGCTTCGTCCTTGGTTCCAAATTTGGACCTGGTGTTGGTTGTAAATAATGGCGAGGTTTGATTTGCCGACCCCAAAATCTGTGCTAAAGTGTTCATTATGTGAGATGGATAATTTCGTCTGGATTCGCTTTCCCTTTTCATTAAACTCAATCACTAAATTAGGTTTCGAAAAGAGATGGGGTGTAGTGCATAGTTGCTTTTTGTTGTTGTTATTATTGGTTGTAACGGCATTTTAAACACATTATTGGCTATATCAGGCAAAGGAAATAGGAGCCAAATGCCATTTCCCATGATGCACCAAAGCAGCTGTCCCTGGCTGGCATGGGCGGGTATCGTACCCAGTACTCTTAGTTTACGAAACCACAGCGTCCTCATGAGTGTGCTTAAACTTATGTATGTATGTATGTATGTATGTATGTATGTATGTATGTATGTAGCAGAATGCAAAATTGAAGAATAGCACGTAAACGTTGGAAAGATAAACCCTTCTAAATAAATGTAAACATGAAGTACTGAAAATAAGCTACCGATGATAAATATGTCGAAATTCCATCTTGTAGAAAAATCTTGTGTGTGCCATTCCATGCATAGATGAGAAATAAAACAGACAGTATGTGACATTCAAATTTAATGGCATTGTTTACATAATTTCTTGTTTCGTGTATTATTTTGCTTTTCAAGAGCGAATTTTTCAAAGGGACATGAAGAGGCGAGACTTAGCTGTCAAAACAGTCGACCACCTCATTGACCAATTAGTTGCCTTTTCCCCTCCACAATCAGAAGAACAAATTGACTTTAAAATGAAGTAGTGACTTGTCATGAAATTACGATAAAAATGTGTTTGGTGTGTCAGTAAAGATAGGTAACACGTACAAGAAAATTTAAACATTACAGAAAATGAACACAGTTTTGAAGCTTTATTGTATTTTGAGAAGTTTATGTGAGACAGAATTTTTTTATGTGAACTAGATGAAGAAACTTTATGATAATGTACTTCCCGGGAAAATCTAAGACTTTTTGAGGAAATGCGGTTTATAAATTTTACGGTTTTGATCTTATCTTTTACAGTATTTTGAAATCTTTACCGTTTAGCTTTTATCATAAGTATGTTTATTTGGAATACTTTATATTTCTCGAGTTCACAGTAATCTATTTTTTTGTTTTGTTGATTATTTATGTTTACATTTTTGGAATTTTATTGCACCAAATTGCTAATTTTACACTGACTTACCGATAAATCCTACATCACTAACATAACATTGTCCCTCTGATAGAAGATTGTTTTGAGTCTTCCATTTAGTCTTCCATATTAATTGTCCATATTAATCTTTAAACAAAGTTTAGAAGAGCATTGTTATTATTATTATTATTCGTGAAATTCTTGTGTTTGTCAACACAATACAGCCTTGGTTGTTCGTGTATTCTGCTTTGTCTCTTTGTTATTCCCTTCGTCGAGTTACTACTCGTTTCACATGCCTTTCTGAAGAACTCCGGGGTCCTTTTTTTCCAGCCGCGTGCATCAGTAATAATTGTTTGTTGTAGCGTATCCACTAGCTCTTATAATTAATACTAAATTATCACAAAATCAATACTAAATTAACACAAACTCAATACTAAATTAATACCAAATTAACACAAACTCAATACTAAATTAACACAAACACAGTACTAAATTAGCACAAACTCAATACTAAATTAATACTAAATTAACACAAACTCAATACTAAATTAATACTAAATTAACACAAACTCAGTACTATATTAATACAAACTCAAGATAAATTAACACAGACTCAGTGCTAAATTAAGAATAGCTGATCATTGACAAATGCTCAACATAAATGTATCTATGACTTTCACCGATTTGAAGAAAAACAATTTAAAAAACCCCAACCCAAAATACTATAAGACGGTATTCCCAGCGTACAACTCTTCTTCAGTGTGTAAAGTTTAAAGGAAAAAAAATGGAAAAACTTAGCCTAGAATTTTACCACTGGGTCGGAGCGTATTCTGCGCATGATTTGTCGTCATAATCTAAGGTTATCATCAGGTGCCTGGACTTTCCACGCGATCTGACACATCATGTAAAATTCTTATCTTTTGTAGAGCTTTCCCCATCGTTCGTTTTAGGCAGGTATTACACCTGTTTCGCTATGTACCCCCATCCTTCAGTTAGACAGGTGTTACACCTGTTTGGTTATGTTCCCCATCCGTCGGTTAGGCAGGTATTACACCGGTTTCGCTATGTTCCCCCATCTTTCATTTAGACAGGTGTTACACCTGTTTGGTTATGTTCCCCATCCGTCGGTTAGGCAGGTATTACATCTGTTTGGTTTTGTTCCCGATCCGTCGGTTATGCAGGTGTTACACCTGTTTGGTTATGTTCCCTATCTGCCGGTTAGGCTGGTATTACATCTGTTCGATTATGTTCCCCATCCTTCAGTTAGACAGGTATTAGCTCTGCTTTGGTTTTGTTCCCCATCCGTTGGTTAGGCGGGTATTAGATCTGTTTGGTTATGTACCCCATCCGTCGGTTAGGCAGGTGTTACACCTGTTTGGTTATGTAATATTATGCAATACTCTCCGGTCAGCTTTGTTGAATAAATCAGCGATACTGTGTGAATTAGGGAGATTTAGTAACGGGATTGGTGTAATGCTAGTGCAATTAACACTAAATTAGTGCAACGATACGCCCCAAACCATATTGCGATATTTTGCTATATAACAAACCCATATTACAACACGTATTTCAATACAGTATCACTTAATGAAAACTGAAAAGATAATAATCACTATAACATTTACTGCTTGAAAAATACAACATCTCTACATGCTGTTACCTTGTAAGACTTAAGATGGTAGTCAATTGAACATATAAAATTAATATAAAAATGAAACAAGTCTACAAACACCGAAAGCAGTCAAATTATCAGCAAAAAAAAATTCACTGCCATTTCTTGTTTGTGTTTGTTTTAATTTAAACTTCACAGGAGCATTGTTTCCAATGTCTCAACACGTTTGAACTATCTTTCTTAAAAATTTTGTTAGCAAGACGTTAAATAAGTTACTGAATTATTTTTCTTGAGGAAAATTAACATATTGGCAATGTCTGAAATCGAAGCAGCCGGCTTTGCAGTAATAATGTATCCTGCTGTTAGAAAGACTGTCTCCGACGGCACGGAAGTTGCAGGAATGCATGGCCTTTTCCAGGCTACTTGTGCCAGGAGCGGAATCTTGCACTGCTGAGCTTTCCGCTATTTCAGAGGATCATCATCCAGCGTTGTTGGAGATTCATTCCTGAGCAAGTCAAACCTCGTACTTCACTCTGTGAAGTCTGGATTGAGTACTGTTAATTTAGTGTCATTAGGAAAAGGACATAAACATATTAGGCAAAGTGAAGTTTATAAATTATTATTTTTAACTGGAAAAATATCCCCTGGTCTTCATATACCTTCCCTCTCCCCCATTAAACTTTGCCCGAATACCGAATAATGGTACTGTGCATCACATTTTACATCATCTTGCAATTTCGTGGTAAGCATGTATCTAGGAGAAAAAGTAAAATATGGTTCTTGAATTAAACTGGAAAAATTGTGAAGGATGCACAGATTTAAGAGATGAAAGCAAGACTGTGAAGAAATCGCGATATAGAAAATCGTACTGCGATATGTATTGCCAGAACAGCAGACCGCCATATACCGGTACAGTAAGTATATCGTTGCACCACTGTGCGTAGACAGTTGTAGCTAAGCGCTTCAAAGTACTGGGCAAAACTGGGTCAGTTAGATGCATAAGTCAGTTTCGGAAATTTTTAAAAATAATTCTTTTTAGTTTGTTGTTTATTTGTTTGGGGGATTTTTTTTCCCAATGGGGGGAGAGGTGCAAAGATCAGCAGTGAGAGACAGAGACGGTTGGCCAAGCGGGAACATATTTTATATTTTGGCCTTACAGCAGCTAGTGCTGAAAAATTGAGGTAGGCTCGGCGTGGTCATTGGAATAGGTGTAATGGAAGAAATACCCTTTAAACTTTGAGAAAATATTATTGTTTTATTCTGAATCAGGCGCCCCGGCGTGCCAGGTGGTCTAAGGTTCCCGGGTGACTGAGTGGCCGAAAGCGTTCGCTTGTACAGATTAGTCCAATCTGATTAAAATCAGGTCTCCTGCCCTACATGAAGATCCGACAGCAACCGCTTAGGGGCCATGTTCTTGTGACATGTTATTACTATAATTGCTAATTTTATCATGAATTCTTATATCGTCGCGTTTGGAATAATGAGCAATATGGTTGAAGAAAATCAATGGGTGCCAAACGATTTAATTCATTTTCAGATTTGAAGGCTTTCCTTTAGTCGCAGATTTTTTCAGCACGCAAACTCAAAATAAACTCTCAGTATATTTTAATATCAGCTACAGATGTAAAGATGCTTGTATAATATTTGTAAATAAGTTAAGACATGGTGTGGGATTTCTGGAAGCTTCTGTGGCGCAACAGAAATATTAGTGACGCAGAAAATAAGAGGTATATCGGTGTAATGCTGTATAGTGCGTGCGTGTGTGTGTGTGTGTGTGTGTGTGTGTGTGTGTGTGTGTGTGTGTGAGAGAGAGAGAGAGAGAGAGGTTTCAAGACATCGTTAGTCTTCAAGACATTAATTCCGTAGTAGTTTCCCTCCACTGCCGTATGACTCTTTACCTGCTGACATCTTTATTGTCAACACAGCCAAGGGACTATATATAACACCGAAATGCTAGTTTTGGATGCTAAGATAGCGTCCCGGCACATTACAGGTTTAGGGCTATTTTCCCATAAAGCTCGCAAACTTGGTGCTCTTTACAAATGCTCTTTGCTCTTGAACTCGTACTCGCCAACCCATCCTTCCCTGGGCATGTGTCGTACATTTTGAACAGGATATGACAAGTCAGTACAAATACTGCGAATCCGGCTGCATAAAAAAAGTAACGTCTCAAGATTAACACTTAACGATTATTGGTTCGTTTATTGGAGGTGGCGTCACATTTCGTAGAACAAATATGTAGCATTATGTTTGTAAGGCAAGCTACAACGTAAACATGAAAATTTATGACAGAACAATAAAATGGAATAAAATACTACAGATGAATAACTTGAAATCGAAAATAAAACAAGATTTTGTACTATAATTTTATTGCTCGAAATTTCAAATGGTGGTGTAGTGATTTGTTACACGGAGAGAGAGAGAGAGAGAGAGAGAGAGAACCAAGCACTGATGGGCAAACACCAGACCACCATTCATATGTCGGTATTCGGGATCGTTCCCAGGATAGTTACGAGTGAACCGCTGCAACGTAACCTCGTAACAACACATCCCACACGTGTCTAGTACTTCCAGTATTAACACACACACACACACACACACACACACACACACACATGCGCGTGCACTTACACACACATCGGCATAGGTAGCTATGTATCCTATTCTCAGACAAATCATCAGAGGTTACATTATTGTAAATAAAAGTGCTTCTTCTTATCCTTTCTTCCCAGGTGTACACTCATGTGTGTACTCTTATCCTGTATTGTGCTGCAAGTAACTTTTTTACAAATACATTTAAAGTGCTAGCCATATGTAGACATCGGATTTGTCCCAAATACACAAGTGCACTTTGCATTACAGTACACGATAAATGCCATTTGAGACGTGTAGGTTTTGACCGGAAATTTTAAACTAAAAAAATAAAGATCGTTCTACTATTCCTTTGGAAAGATTGCATATTTATGCTAATGTGGATAAATCCGTTCTTCCTGCTCTGCACTTCTGAGTTACATGCATTTAAAGACTGGTTATGACTAAAAACAAGCCAAACTTGGAGCAAAATCATTTTATAGCTTGAACACAAAAACTGTACAATAATTGTTTTTGAGAGAAAATTGGTTCTTCCTGTAGGAGTCAAACACTCTTACGATATCGAGAAGTAAAAATGGGCATTCGCTTTATATCGGGGATACTCTACAGATAGTATGAACTTCTGAGAAAGTGGTCGATGTAGGGTGAAGTTGTTTACATTTGCAACATGCACAGTGGAGAGAATGTTGGTATACCTCTATGTTACTCTCATGTACCGTGGCTGAAATTTCATTGGATATTGTACTTGTGGAAATTTTAAATGATCTAAGCACACAGCTAACTAAAATGACTGCTTATTTATCTGATAAGGCCCTTAAAAAATCAACCTGTAATAGACTAAAGTACACTATCTTTATCAGTTATTAAAATAGGGAAAATGAATTTTGCCAGACTAGACTTCTGAAAGTGCAATGAATGAATTACCAAATACATAAAACGAAAAAAAGGTTATCGGCTCTTTTTTTAAAAAAATTTTACCTCTGAAGTCCAGGAAGTGAAAATGACCAAGCGCAGCTAGCAGTTTTTTTTAGAGGTGCACATTTGAAGTAAGGCCAAGCTATATACTCTATAACCCATATTACACCCATCAATCATGTACCAAAATAAAGGGAATTGAAGGTTCTTTGAACAATACCTAAGATATACAAGGTCTTTTTTAAATAGCCAGAATAACCAGTGAAGACACCCGGGGAAATTCTTTGTCTTTAAAATTTTAAACTGGTGAACGCCACCATACCGCTAGAAAGACATATTTTCATAAAACCGTTAGCCTTTTCAATCTGTGAAGGACGGGAGGAAGAGGACTGGGTTGGGAGGGAGGGTATGTGTGTGGGTGTGGATGTTTGGATTTTTTACGTAGCTTTAACAGTTTTAGTCATATCGCTGCTATGTCTGTAGTGTGGCAGTGTTTTAGTGTTGTCTTGCACCGGGGCTTCATGTCACAGACATGTGACATCATGCCCCACCCGGTCATATTATCCAGAAATCCGGTCGATCAGTCCTAATACTAACTTCTTAATGCTAAGCACCAAGCGTGACAGCTTCTAGTACCATTTTCTAAGCCTTTTGATGACTCTTCCCGGGTTCAAACCCGCAACCTCCTGCATCCGAGACGGACGCTCTAAACACTTAGGTCACCGAAGAACTCCCGAGGGAGGGGGTTATTTATCTTTAAGCCAGAGTATTTTGCCGTTCTTTATTTATCTGATAAGGCCCCAAAATAATATGTATGTTTCCTATTGCACTGGTTTTAAAATTAGGATGGACAGGTGGTTTTTTTAATGGGGGGGGGGTGCTGGGGTCGGCAGTGAGAAACAATGACGGTCGGCCGACCGGAAAGACACCTATTCTTTTTTGGTCAAATGCGGGTCATGTTACGGACTCAGGTGAAAAGGGGTGGGGTGGGGGTGGGGGGACCGCATCACACCCACTCAGGAGATACACTGGTCATCAGCTTAAAAAAAAAAAAAAAAAAAACGTCTTGTGTATACATGATCGAGTTCAATATATAAAGTGTGGCAATGGTGTTTTTATTTCAATGTATGTACGTTTGGTCAAAAAAATTTAGACCGACTGAATACAGGTGTGTGATATTACCGATATACCAGTCTGCCGCAATATTTTTCCCCGGTGGTACATAATAAGTTACTAGTTCACTGTATCGGTACTTCGCTAGTTTTCATCAGTATGGAATCTGTGTAAATTCCCGACTAATCCTGTTATAGTAGTAAAGATATTAAAATCATACTTTCATTTTTCATTATAAAATAATTGCAAAAATTGCATTTTTAATTACAAAATAGTTGTTATTGTCGAAAATTAATTTCAAATATAATTATATTTATGAACCTTAAATTACATCTTTGACACGTGTCGCGTATGCCAGCATAGGAGCCGAATGGGACGTTGTGAAATATATTCGGGCCAAATCCAACTTTTGGAAACATTTCGAAATACGAAAAAAGAAAACAAAAATGTGATTGGTTTTGGTTATTTACTAACGTGTATTAATGTGTTAAGTACAAATATTCCTTTGTAAGACCAAGAATCATCCGATGATTCTCAGAAGAGCAGTTGTTTTCTGTTTGAATTTTATGTAATTTCTCTAGTCCACCAAGTGTGCCAATTCCATGGTATGAAAAACACTGTTCATATAGACTGGTATTGTATTTCTTTCCAACGATCGCGTATTCATTTCATAGGTAAAATATATGACCCTGTCTACAGCACGCACTACGTTGTGGTACATGATTATGGAATGTGGCGATGTTGTAGATAATATCAGATATAACCATTCATGCGGAAAGGTTAGCCGCAAATATCTTCTTTGACTATACGTTAACGCATTCAGTTTTAGGGGCAAAAAATCCAGTTTCGACCGGGAAATATTTAGATCACGTGTACGTGAGACTCAAGATTTCGGAAACTTGGAAATATGTATTTTACTCAAACATAGTAACCAGCTTGGGTGATGATAAAGACATAACCAAGTTAGTATAGAAAATAATATGGACTGGAGCTGTTGATACAAGAACCGAAAGCCGGATGTTTAGTTGGCAAAAAACCAACAATAATTACAGAATTTCGTCCGTATAGAAAATATTTCGCATTTTTATCTCCTGTATATAAAATAGCACACGAAGTTTAAAAGTATCACGTTAAAATCCAAATATTACACGGCCTTAGGTTTTATGAACGAACGAAGAAACGTTTTGTTAAGGGTTAGGTGAAAACTCAACTTTTAATATTCCACGGTTTTTACTTTTCCACACCTGGATCACGGACTGAGGTTACGATAAGTCGGTAGTTTCAGCTTTTTGCAGAAGGGGTAGGAATGGGCGTAAAATTCAAGAAAAAGTGTGGCGATTTTCTATGGTAAGGCATGGAAGTTGCACGTATTTTGCGTTGTTTTATGTCATATTGAAAAATAGTCTCAAGATCAATAGCAACATCAGCGTCTGGTGCTCATAGACATTCGTGTCCGTAGGAAATAATCTCAGAGTTAGGGGTTTACAGTAATTGTGTACATGAATGGTTTACAATTCATTGACCTGCAGTTGCTTATAGAGGCCTTTTGCAAAGGTGTTCAATAGCTGACTGCCTTTCATCAATAGATAGATTCAGTTACAAGAGCTCGTGCTTCTATTTTATTGATCAGCATTTGGCAATAGTTAGGTTTAGCAAATTAACAATGCATGAATTTTCCAAGGCTTTATATAGTTGACACGATTATCCTGATGAACTTGCCGAAAAAGTTGAGTGTTTCCAAATTATTCTGGACTCCATCGTGGTAATATAACACAGGCTATTATCATCAGCGGTGTCAACGATGTATTAAAAGCCTTTAGGGTTTTGATGTAGGAGTGTCATACATGCGGTTAAATTACAGACAAAATTTACTTAAGTAACTGAGGGATAGAGGTGTACAGTCTATATCTATGACCTTTTATATGGACTGTCACCAAGATACGTGTGGTCTCAGATATGGGTTATTCCACGTTTTGGAGGTTGACCATTCCGCTTTCTCAGGTGTTATTTTGCACCTGTCAGAGTCCTTTCACTCTCGATCGTTCCATACAATGTAGTGTACTTTTTGTAAGTCGTGTTTATAAAATCAACATATTCTTTGGGATGCATGAACACAATATATCCTAAGGCACTCGTATACCAATATTAAAAATTAAAGAACTTTATTGATGTTTGATGTTTGACGTGATTATGGCAAAAGCCGCAATTAATGTTTAACGCCTGCAATTTTAATTATACGATGTCAATTACGTTAACCTCTCTCACATATTGTCATTTTATTTATTTATTGTTTTGGCACTCAGACATCGGCTATTTATTCGTACATATGGTAAGAGGATGTTGCTGTAATAAATGATAATTGATGAATGTCATGATTGATAGCAACACGAGTGGGTGGGTGTTAATATTCTATATAGTATAGATCATGCCTGGTGCGAACTTCTCTGCATACCTTATGACGACGACTGCTGGAGTAGGAGCCGCAGTGGCTCAGTGGTTAGCAATCTGGACTCGTGACCAAAAGGATTCTGGTTCGAATCTTACTGTAGGAACTGACTGCGTCAGCTGTAGCTTAGGTAGTACGTCCCTGGGAAAGGCACTTTACTCCAATTGCCTAGTTGCTAAATAAATCGCCCGTGTTGCTGTGCCGCGCTAAAACCAAACATTGTATGTATGTATGTATGCATGCATGCATGCATGTGTGTATGTTGTTTTTTTTTTTTTTACGGCAACGCGGCACAAAAGTAGCTGTTTAGTCCCAGCAAAAGGTTACATTAAACAAATGCATCAATGAATTTCACAAAAACACACAACAAAACCAAATCACACCACTCGATTAAGACGAGACTGTCCTGTGGACAGTCTATGCACGCATGTAAACCTGTCACACTGGTATGTATAGTCTATCCATTTAATTTTTTGAAAAAGGGTCTCTAAATGCGCCGTTGAACCTCATGTCTTTCAATAATAATTACTTTTGCACAAAATTAATTGGCCCAGAAATTTGAAATAATCAACGTCGTGTCATTAGTTTTTGGTATTGACACATCACAGTTACCTTTCTGGCGGCGGTGTCAACTGTTACGGTTTTAGTTAAAGTATGAAGTGAATCATTATAAAATTAATACAAATGTTTCCACAACATGCTTACTTGTTATTTTGACCTTGATATCCGTGATTTTTCCATTTTCCATTTGCTTTTATTTCTTAAAACCCCCGACTGTTTGGTTCCTTTTTTGGTATGATTTATTGTAAAACTAAGATACTTCATTCTGTTACAAGCGTTCTTGACCCTTTGACCGGTCAAGGTTATAGCCATGAAAACAAATTTGCAGCGAGGATTCGATTAAAGTTCTTTACGTGTTGACATTTTCTAAATCACTTAATGGAGTTCCTTCATACCTGGAATAGATCATTTGAAGCTAAGATAATTCATTCTGTTTCACGCTCGCTTGCTCAGCCGACCTTGAGTCAAGGTCACATTCATAGATAAACTGAAATTTAGGGTTTGGCTACATTTCTTATTTAGATGTTGCATTTATTGTCTTCATTCCTACCCGTTATGTGTTTTCTTTACTTTTTGGAAGAATTTGTATGAAGCTAAGACATGCTTACTCAGCTTTTGACCTTGAGTCAAGGTCACGTTTTGCAGCAATGATCGCGGGTTCGACATGCAGACCTTCTCCCAGCCGTTTTCCTGCCATAGGCTTATTTTTCTTCATCGCATAAGGTTGTGTATTTTTCAGAGAGAGATTATAAATTTATAAAGTCACGTGAGACGGATTGTTCTAGTATAAAATGACCGCTCCGGTGGCCTAGTGCTTAGAGTGTCTGCCTCGGAATCGGAAGGTCGCGGGTTCGAACCCCGGCCGAGTGATACCAAAGATTTATAAAAATGGTACTTTCAGCTGCCTCGCTAGGCGCTCAGCATTAAGAGGTTAGTGTTAGGACTTGTCGGTCTGGTGTTAGGATAATGTGGCTGGGTGGGACATCGTGCTACATGTCTGCGGCATGATGTCCCAGTGCTAGACATCACTATAAACTGCCACACTGCGGACATCGTAGCGATATGACTGAAAATTGTTAAAGCGATTCAGAGAATTGTATAAAAGTTTTCCTCTACTTCAAAGAGGCGAGCAACAAAAACGATCACATTTATACGCGTGTGTGTGTGATTAGTCATTTTGCTTTCACTTTTCTGGCTTGAATTACGAAACTATTTTAATACCATATACAGAAATAGGTCAGTTTGTCCTACATTTAACATTGTTCAAGCTTACGCTTAATTTTACAATTAACTCATGACCACATTGACCACATAGGAATTTTTCCATGCTGTGTATTTACTAACCAATCTAAAATGATGAAACTATTTGAAGTGATGCTTCATGACAAGCACTACTCTTTCATTTTAACAGTAGCATGTCGTGGCCCCTATTTGTTAACATAGGTTAAATATTGTGTTTGATATTAATTTACCGAACCCCGGCCGAGTCATACCAAAGACTTGTTAAAAAATGGTACAAACCTCTACCTTGCTTGGCGCTCAGCATTTAAAGATTAGTGTTAGGACTGGTCGTCCCCGTGTCAGGATAAAGTGACTGGGTGGGACATCATGCTACATGTCTGCAGCAAGATGCCTCAGTACTAGAGATCACTGTTATCTGCCATACTGCGGACATCGTAGCGATATGACTGAAAAATTGTTAAAGCTACGTTGATATCCCAATCACACACACAGACACACACACACACGCTCTTCGTGCTAGAATTGTGAAATTGATGACATGTTGTGTTACTACCACTCTATTACAACAAAAATAAAAAGATCATTTTGAGCTATATTTGACATTTTACAGACGTTGTTTACGTTTTATGTTCATGACCACAAGAGTTTTAGGCATGCTGTATTCATACCGTCCGACGTGGTATGATGAAACTTGGCTAGTGGATACGTTCTTCAGCCTAACTGCAAAAATAGGTATATGTAACCTGTATTTGACGCTTCAGTACCTTTGTTTATTTATAGATTTATCGATGCTATATACATCATTGTCCACTTAAAAGACCCTTATTACACTTAGAATTGGACATAAGTACGTCTATTCAATGGTCAGCTTTCCATATTGACAGCCTATGCATTTTATATTATGATAGGTTACCCTCAGTAGTCTGTATATTGTACATGCATGAGACCTCATTGTAGTGGTTAATCGAGATAATTATTGATGCATGAACTGTGCTTGTACGTCTGTTTTTCACTCCAAGGTTAGCCAAAAATCTGAAACTTTCACCCAATAAAATCAAGTTTCTAAAAGAGGATATTGTATGTAACTTCTAGATACGATTTTAGGAACAGTGATATATATATATATATATATATATATATATATATATATATATATATATATATATATATATATATATATATATATATATATATATATATAACACAACATTAATCAGTTTTTATCAACTCATTATAATATATCTTTTAATCATTTTAATTTTTCTGCTCAACAATTATTAAAAAATTATTTATTTGTTATATCTTTTTTTTCATCTCGCAAGCTAGGTCATGATTTTGGTACTTTTATTTTTGTTTATGTATTCTTTTATTTGCTAAAAAAAAATTTTTTCGAAAAGATCATACGGGTAATACTTGAATATATACCAGTAGAGAAGCACACAAATGGATTAACTAAATAAATAAATAATTTGAGCAAAAAATTACATTAATAAATTCATAGGTTTGAAAAAATATATTGATTACACCGATGAATGCTTCGTTTTTAAATGCATCTTAGACAGGAAAGCTGTTAACTGTTTTGTCCTATTAAAAACATAACTTTATTCACATTTTAATGCGAATTCGCAAGAATTGTTTGCCTTGCAGAATGAAAAAAATAAGTAGATAAAATGCTACCGCTTCCTTCAGCACTGTATTTCAGTAAGTTTTGATATAAACGAAACCTTTTACTGCATAGAGATGTGTTTATTGCAACAAAATGAAAAGCAGGGGAAAAACAGGAACTGTTGTCGAGTTAAACACTTGTGACTCCAACATCTTTATGACCGTTTCTCTGATCTTGTTAAAGTCTAAATCCGTATTAACTTAGTAATTAAAAAGATCATAATATAAAGTTTAAATCAGTATTAACTTAGTAATTAAAAGGATCATGATATGAAGTCTAAATCAGTATTAACTTAGTAATTAAAAGGATCATAATATGAAGTCTAAATCAGTATTAACTTAGTAATTAAAAGGTCATAATATGAAGTCTAAATCAGTATTTACTTTGTAATCATAAAGATCATAATACACTTACCATAAACAGTATGAAGAAAAACCCCAAAACAGTTGTTCCCGAAAAGTATTTCAAAACGGTTGTGACTGCCACACATTCGATGCTTTATTCACACAAAAGACAGAGGATGCTCCGACTATGAAAGTGGACTGTTGAAATGTCTCTTGTGCGTTGATTGATTGAGAGTCGTTGCGTCATTAGGACCAACTCGGCCATTTCTGCGAGGCAAAAATACGTGTCGGATGTATGTCAGCGATGTAATTTACAAAATAGATCATACATTTGTTCGCTTGAAATTTCTTCGCAAAAACGAAACTGCAGTTTATTTGGCCCACCTAGGTTATTTCTGCGATTGGATTGACTGAGAAGTTACGAATGAAACATTACGATGCATTCACAAGTTCTTGGTCACTAACTATTTCGCAAATAGCAGAGATGATCCGAATGGCAGATACAGGCTTACATTCCAGGTATGATCCGTAGGAGAATACGGAACTTCAAGGTTAACCGTACGGATCATACCTCGAATGTATGTTGATACTTGCTGTTCAGACTACCTCGGCTGTTTAAGAAACAAGAATTTACTGAGAAAGTATGGTTAATCCTATTTTCAATTCAGTCGTAGAAATAGCCGAGATAATCCAAATAGTTTGGGTTTCTTTTTGGCGGAGAAATTTCAGGCGGACAAAATGTATGTTTTTCTTTAAATTACTTCGCCCACATACATTCGAGGTATAATATTGTCTCGCATAATAGCCGAAGTTGTTCAGAATGCCGCAGGAGTTGCCTCAGTGTTGCAAATGTGGCTGCGATCTGCCGAATAGAGCATTTGCACTTTTGCATAGCAGTAAGTACGTGTACTGGCATTTGAACTCACTGCACGTATTTTGAATTGACGCGTTACTAATGAATAAAGTCAGTTCCAAACATTTAAACTTTGTTTTCTCATGAACTTGACTGTGCAAGTTTGAATATAAAGCAATTTGTTTTTTCATTTTAGTGACGCCAGTGTAGGACAAAGAAACCATTGATCTAAGGATTTTAGTACATGCTTAGCAACACAAGAATGTTTGCATACAGAAAGAGCTTTGATAACGCAAAGAAGAATACATTTTTTGCTCCGTTTATCTTGGATCCTTGTTGACACAGTTTAATACAGAGGTCAAGGTTTGTTCTTCGAAAAATATTTTTCACAGGATGTTCCAAGCGTACACATCGAAACCATAGTGGCATAGCGTTTAGAATGATTTAAAACATAAAAAGTCTAGCGCCGGCGTTAAAAAAAAAATACAATGAAACATGCCTGAAAAAGACGTTACTTTGAGATCTTTTATATCTATCAAGTAATCGGAGACATTGCGACTATCAAGTTTTGCTTCCTAACTTTTGGGTGGAATATATAATAAAGTCACGGTCTGTTTATCTGATGTTCCCCTTTTCATTTAGAAGTAACAGTCATCTTCATTGTAAATTAAATTAGGCTAATTTAGTTTATCTGTATTGTTTTGGTCGTTTTGGGGAACAAGTGACGTTTTGCCTGTCCACGATGGTTA
Source organism: Megalonaias nervosa (assembly GCA_016617855.1). Taxonomy (NCBI): domain Eukaryota; kingdom Metazoa; phylum Mollusca; class Bivalvia; order Unionida; family Unionidae; genus Megalonaias; species Megalonaias nervosa. The sequence goes on along the minus strand of JAECUM010009301.1, from coordinate 5,995 downwards.
CTCAGGTGGATGGTTTCTCCGTGATCCAAAATACAGTAAAGTACTGCACCTTTTTCACCTGGTCTCTCTTTGGTGAATTTCACCGAATGGTCGCACCTGCGGTATTAAACAATTGCTGAGTTGAGGTTTTAAATTAAATTGTTGTATCAACAGTGACGTTAAATTGAAAAGCATTTCTTAGACGTCGAGGAACCGTGGGATTAAGTAACAAATAAAAAAGTGTAGTTTTACTCAGGACTGAACATTGGGAATTAGTTGATGGGGTGGCATCAGATGGGTTTGTAGTTTAATCTCCTACATGACTCTGATCAGGCAATAAGAACGCGTTATCTGACACCGCCGTTTCCTTATAAATAAGCAATTAGTTTTTTTTATTGTGTTTACCATAGTAATTGAATAGTTCGGGTGGCAGAAAAATAAAGAAAAGAAGAGGAATGAAAAGAATTCGTACCGCATTATGTCCTGTAATAGGTGGATAGAATCTGAGCAGCTCCGATTGTGGTGAGATATTGTGATTGTGGAGCTGCGTCAAAAGATAAGGGAAGGTATGACTAAGTATTTGCCTGTGTGTGTGTGTGTGTGTGTGTGATTTGGATTTTTAACGTAGCTTGAACGATTTTTCAGTTATATCACTACGATGTCTGCAGTGTGACAGTTTATTGTTATGTCAAGCACTGGGGCATCATGTCGCAGATATGTAGCATTATGTTCCACATAGTCACATTATCCTGACACCAGGCCAACCAGTGTTAACTAACCTCTTAATGCTGAGCGCCTAGCGAGGCAGCTGTTAGTAACATTGTTATAAGTCTTTCGTATAACTCGACCGGGGTTCGAACCCGTGACCTCCCGCAGGACGCTCTCACCACTAGGCCACCGGAACGGTCCACTCAGTATTTTTAGTGAACGATTATCACGCGCTTAACCATCATCACATCGCAACTTCAAAAACAATGTTACTTATACTCATATTGAGGAGAACAAAACACCGACAATAGGTAGATTTTCTTTTGCATCAGTTTCTTTTTAACACTGATAGTGCGCGCGCGCGCGTGTGTGTGTGTGTGTGTGTGTGTGTGTGTGTGAGAGAGAGAGAGAGAGAGAGAGAGAGAGAGAGAGAGAGATGTTTACAAATTTACAAATTATGGAGAGGACAATCATATTTCATTGTCAAAAATTCCTTGCAATCCGAGTTCTATAAATCACTAATCTTTGTTGCTTATTTTAATTCATTTATTTATTAAATCATTCTTTCTATGTTTATTTTTTCTTCTATCTAAAGACAGTCTTTAGGAGAAATAAAGAAAAAGAATTTACAGACCTAAATTAACATATTCGTAGCATCCATTAAAATAAAGACAAACAAGATGAGATTTATGTATATGTACGTTCACCTGTGTACCATCAGTTGTGTGGGTATCAAGCCCGCACCCATGTATTACGAATCCGTCGTTAACAAATAGAGATAGTAAATAACAGACATAAGTATTCTAAGGACAATAGACATAAGTATGTTATAAATAATAGACATAAGTATGCTAAGGACAATATACATAAGTATGCTAAAGACAATAGACATAAGTATACTATGGACAATAGACATAATTATGCTCAAGACAATAGACGTAAGTATACTATGGACAATAGACATAATTATGCTAAAGACAATAGACATAAGTATGCAAATGTCAATAGAAATAAGTATGCCATGGACAATATATATCAGTATGCTATGGATAATAGACATAAGTATGCTAAAGACAATAGACATAAGTATGCTTACGACAATAGACATAAATATGCCATGGACAGTAGACATACATATGCTAAAGACAATAGACATAAGTATGCCATGGACAATAGACGTAAGTATTCTAAAGACAATAGACATAAGTATGCCATGGACAATAGACATAAGTATTCTAAAGACAATAGACATAAGTATTCTAAAGACAATAGACATAAGTATTCTAAAGACAATAGACATAAGTATTCTAAAGACAATAGACATAAGTATGCTAAAGGTAATAGATGTAAGTATGCTAAGGACACTTCTCCTTTGTTATCTCATTAATTTGAAATAAAGAATCTGCCACTCAAATACCCTGTTATTTAATTCATTTGAAATAAAGAAGCTGTCACTCAAATATATTGTTATTTAATTAATTTGAAATAAAGAAGCGTGTCAATCATTTATCTTGTTATTTATTTTATATGAAAAAAGAAGATGTGTCACTCAAATATATTGTTTCTCACACAAGTAGCTAGAGGTTCACATCAGTGCTAGAAAATGTTATGTGAGCGAGTAAAAGGAAGCAAGCAAGTTATCATGCGAACAGAGAGAGAGAGAGAGAGAGAGAGAGAGAGAGAGAGAGAGAGAGAGAGATGGGGGGGGGGGAGCGAGCTTCCATGTCACCGTTCTGGGATGCGTAGACCGTACGTGATTATTTGCAGTTACCTACAGCTATTTTTAACCGTATTAGGTTTACCGATACGTATTTTGATAGTCACGGTCGCTGATGTTATCCAAAACTATTTCATTGTTGACGAATGTTTGGTGACAACTGGTCATGACAACCACAAAAGATATAGTAAAGTGTGTATGGAACTTAGTTCATAAATTAGCATTCTGTATCTTCTCTCTTCTTCTTCTTCTTCTTCTTATTATTATTATTATTATTATTGTGTGCAGAATGAATATATCAAGTAATGTTTACGTTTATGTTTTGGAATAACATGTAACTATTGTCATACGCCTGAAGCATCAGTGCAGTATGAAATAAAACATTGTAGATGGCGGTAGTGTGCTCACCGTATAGATCAGTATCATATGAAATAAAACGTTCTAGATGGCGGTGGTGAACCTTGTACATCAGTATAACATGAAATAAAACGTCCTTAGATGGCGGTAGTGTGCTAACCTTGAACATCAATAAAATATGAAATGAAACGTTTTTAGATGGCTGTGGTGTGCTAACTTTGCACAAAAATGGCGTAGAAGCAGAAGCACAATACGAAAAAATGGACAAGAAAAATAACTGATAACACATATATACTTTGGTGCCCGAGTGAAGGCTCTCGCCTTTACAGATCATTTCTTTCTCACCGTCGTCCACGTGGGTTCGAGTCCCGGGCACGTGAGTATGTGAGAAATCTAGCAAGTAGCCTCCCAAAGGTCTATGGTTCCTCCCGGGTGTTTCTTGGCTTCTTCCTCCATCAGATATAGCCTATTTCATGCCGAAAATGGCGTTAATCCAACAACAACAACAACAGCAACAACAACATGCGCACCATGAATTATATAGCCTGATAGCTCATTACAGCTCTTTACAGATACTGACTTTAATTACCTTTCATCTGTTTTCGTTGTCATACGTCATTTGCACTCCCCGTTGATCGGGAAACTTTATTTATTTATCACCGTTACCATTTTATCGTTTTACCTTCAACTGTTTGGTTTCGTATCGCTGGTCGATACGAAACCTTTTACCACTTTTAAATGATGAAAGATATAACCTTTTGTATGGCGCTAAATAGCCTCATAGTGCTGGTGCGCCGTAAAAATTCAACCAACCAACCCACCAACCAACAGATACTGACTTGAAACTTCATGGGAATCCTTGTCATACAGACGCAAAACCAGATAACCGACAAAAGTATGCGAAGTAATACTACTTTGTTATTTCATTCATGTGATATAATTAAATATAAGAATGCGTGTAAATTACGGTATTTCATTGACTCAGAGCTATAAAGACGTTCGTTGTAAGAAAGAAGCTGTAACGCTTAATTGCTTCTTTTTGCCGCTAAATAGCCAGTGTTTCTTACATTTACTAAATAGCTGGCGTTTCTCGCTTACTAAATAGCTAGTGTTTCTCACTTACTAAATAGCCAGTGTTTCACAGTTGCTAAATAGCTAAATAGCTAGTGTTTCTTAAACTTACTAAATAACAAGTGTTTCTCACTTACTAAATGGCCAGCGTTTCTCACTTGCTAAATATAGCTAGCGTTTCTCACTTACAAAATAGCTCGTGTTAGCGCACTTACTAAACAACCAGTGTTTCTTGCACTTACTAAATAGCTCGTGTTAGCGCACTTACTAAACAACCAGTGTTTCTTGCACTTACTAAATAGCTCGTGTTAGCGCACTTACTAAACAACCAGTGTTTCTTGCACTTACTAAATAGCTAGTGTTTCTCACTTACTAAATAGCTAGTGTTTCTCACTTACTAAATAGCCAGTGTTTCACAGTTGCTAAATAGCTAAATAGCTAGTGTTTCTCACTTACTAAATAGCCAGTGTTTCACAGTTGCTAAATAGCTAAATAGCTAGTGTTTCTCACTTACTAAATAGCCAGTGTTTCACAGTTGCTAAATAGCTAAATAGCTAGTGTTTGATTGCAAGCTCGAAAATGTAAGTAAAAGGAAGCATAGATGCAGATATTGAGAGAGAGAGAGAGAGAGAGAGAGAGAGAGAGAAGAGCTGTCCTCATTTTGGGATACGTTGACTGTTTTACGTGATTCTTCGCAGTTACCTACAGCTATTTTTACCAGTTTACTTTATGAAGTTTACTAATACGTATTTGGACCGTAACGCTCCGTTGATCTTAAGCAAACTTTTTCAGTGTTTGTTGACGATTAGTTGACAATAGGTCATAGCAACCAAAGAAGAGATTGTATGGTGGTGTATAGATGAATTGGGTCATAAATTAGTACTCCGTTTGTGACTAAGGCGTATAAACCTTGAACATGAATGTAATTTGAAATAAAGGATTTCTTTAATGGCGGTGGTATGGTAACATTGTATATCAGTGCAATTTTAAATTAAACATTCATGGATAACGGCAGTATGGTTATCTTAAGCATCGGTGTAATCGAAATTAAATATTCATGAATGTCGGTACTGTTCTGAGTATAAATAATTTGAATTAATTATTCATAGATGGCGGTAGTATTCTAACTTAGTATTTAAATAATTTGAAGTAAAACATTCATTGATGGCGGTAGAATGTTAACCGTACAGAAAGATGGTACAGAAGCATCTTTGTACAACACAAAGCCCTGGACAAAAAAGTCGCTAATGCTGATAAATATTAAATATTTGAAAAATTCAAAACATGGACTGAATTGCGTCAAAAACATATCTCATTGTTCAAAACGAAAGAACTGAGAGATAATAGAGTTCAGATACCAAATGCTAATTTGGAATTATGTACTATATTGAGTCATCTTATGTACAGTATAGTCATTTATTAGCCAAACTCGAAGCTATGCTAATATACACACAGTAGTAAAGATATCAAGAAGCTAGCATTGTTAGTCTGTTCGTCTGCTTGGAGTGTAGTCTTCCAGCATGTGTTTCAAGTGTAGGCCTCTTCCGGCATCTGTTTGGATGGTTGTTGTTGTTGTTGTTGTGGGGCTTAACGCCATTTTTCAGCACACGATAGGCTATACATGGCGGCCAGTATTAATGTTGGAGGAAGAAGCCGGGAAATCCGCGGAAAGAACCACCGACCCTCGAGAAGCTACTGGCAAACTTTCTCACATATCCACATTCGCCGAATCTTAGACTCGAACCAACGCAGACAGGTGAGATGGCAGTGATCCGTAACGGACAGCGCTTTAGACCACTCGACCACTCGGGGCCCCCTGTTTGGATGGTAGACCTGTCGCAAAGTACTACACAAAAGACAATTAGTACACATGCATACTCATTACAGTGTCTACATAATCTAGTCTGAAATTTTATTTCCAAATCTTGTCAGAGGAAGATACTGTTAACAGATTTTTTTAGTTCTTGTTCGTGGAAAATAGATTTTTTTTATTGATTTTTAAATTCCGATCAAAAGAAATCGGTTATCGAACTTGTGTACGATTTCTGGGCTGCACTGTTTACATTTTAATGAGGCTCCACCAGAGAAAATCTTGGACTTTATAAAAGAATGCAGGATATATATATATATATATATATATATATATATATATATATATATTTT